>OMKZ01038140.1:2095-19471 GCA_900302535.1 Neoniphon sammara | reverse complement strand
CACTTCCACAGTCTTTCTCATTATCTGTTTTCTCTTCACTGGTCTGTCGTCCAGGATGCATCTTCATTAGTTTGCTACTGGCCGTGACGGTGAAGCACAAATGATCACATCTATATTTTGTGCTTATTGGCTACTTAAAGGCAACTCTGCATCATTGGGTGAACTAAAGGCTTAAAAGTAAAATGTTAGATCCAGTAGCACTGGGATGGTTGAATTACATGAGGCCTATGCAGCGCTAAGGCTCGTGTCCATATAGCGTTTTGTTTTTTTTCGGAGTACCATCGTCTTTTTTCAATTGTTCCCAGTGAGGAGAGAGTGTATGCACAGAAAAAGCGCTGCACCCAGCGTCTTTTTTCAGAGCGCTCTGATTTTTTTTTTTGTGCAGCCGCTCTGCTAGTTGAAAATCTCTGAACTTTTCAGAAAGGCACTGGTGTCGTCACTGTCACTCCTTTCCAGGAAACCAATCATATATTAAATGGGGCGGGACTCGTCACCCTGGGGCCGGCTCTAGACTGGTGATGTTGATATTTCAATATTGTTGTCATAGACACAAAACCCTTGCGTGGTGTTTTTTTTTTCTTTCATCCCAGCACCCTGGCAGCACTGCATCACTACTCTGTATGGACACAAGCCCCTTTTCTAGTAATTCATTTCAATAATAGCCTTCCATTATGACTGCATCTGTGGGAGTCAACATATAATGGGTAGCAACAGTGGCCATTGCTACTTTATAATAAACAAAGGTAGCTGCAGATATGCAGCGTGGTTTCACAGAGCAGTTACTGTGTTTTACTTGTTTGAAGTTTCATTGAATTACACAATGTTTGTACAATGTGTAGAATCTAAAATGACCAATCAGACCCACCAATAAAACACTTACAGCTAGAGAATGAGATGATTACAATGAAATAGTTCTTGGTGAAGCCTGGGGAAAACTAGCAATGTATTTTGTTCATGTGGTACCTGTTTGTCGTAGAGGCATTGCAGTGTGATGTATAGATGTGTCTTCTAAGGCTATGTGGGCTGAGCACCTTCAGTGAACAATACTGAAATAAAAAAATCAATCAGTCAAATATCCAACCCCTCCAGCTATAAATATCTACAGGCAATATGTGGGTTGGCTACTTTTTAAAATAAATTCATTCACACTTTTTGGCAGTGGACTGAAAGTGCTTGGCAACACTGAGCCAGTCCTTCTGAAAGTGTGAGCCTTGTCCATCTTGAGTTTCAAAGAGTGAGACGATTTCAGTAAAACGGCAGGATGTTTTTCTTTGTCGCCCAGGCCACGTTTAAGAGGTATCAGATGGAGCACAAGATGAAGCAGGACTCCCTGGAGAGATCACAGTCAGACCTGAAGAAGCTGAGGAGGAAGAGTCAGGGCAAGAATGCCAACAAGTATGAGAACAAGGAGAGCGAGGTGAGATGGACGTGGGCATACCTACACACACACACACTCATTCTTACACACAAATGCACACATATTCACACATACACACATACACAAACCTTGACACCTGAGACGCAGCATGTCAGAGCCAGTGTAACATTAGTTGGGGACAATGTGTGAAGTGTCTCGCCTGTGCACTCATGCAGGAGCAGATCTGTTTGTTGTTCGGCTCCTTTGTCTGCTCCAGGAATACGCCTGCATGCAATCCTACCTCGTACCGCCTCCCTACGCCCGCATGCACACAGACAAAAAGAACACACATATATTTATAAAAACACAGAGAAGAGATAAACAAGGGTGATGCAAGTGTTTTGCCACACTTGCTAGACATGACATACTGTAGTTTAAAGGAATACTCCAATGTTTTGGGCAAAGTACCCCTTTTCTGACTTACCCAGACTGAGACAAGATGTTCAATACCATTTTCACGTCTGTACATCCACTGGTTCGATTCCTGTGGGTAGCATTTTGTGTTAGCTTAGCATAAAGACTTGAAGTCTACAGGAGTCATTAGCCTAGCTCCGTCAGGGTGAAAAAATAAACCTTACAGCAACTCTGAAGCTGTCTTATTTACAGTGTCTTACTTGTATTTGAAATCCCCGTCTAGCTAACAAGTGGTTATAGTTCCTACCACCTGACTTCTCCTAAAATGACTCTCGTTTAAAAAAAAAAAAAAAAAATCCAAGACATGTATTTCATTACCGTGTAACACACATGATACACTGTGTAAATAAGACAGTTTTGGAGTTGCTGTAAGGTTTCTTTTTCACTTTGACTGAGCTAGGCTAATGACTGCTGTAGACTTCAAGTCTTTATGCTAAGCTAACAAGAAATGCTAACCATCAGAACCGAAGCAGTGGACGTACAGAGGTGAAAATGGTATCAAACATCTTGTCTCAGTCTGGGTAAATCGGAAAAAAGGGCCTTTTGCCCAAAACATTGGAGTATTCCTTTAACTGCTTAAATTTACATAAAAATGCTGAAGCACTGCCACGCTAACAGTCATTGCTAACCATCAACAGTTATCTGAAAACAAGTTTGGAAAAGTTCTGAAAAACAGTTTGGACTTCTTACTCACTGGAGCCATCTTCGGAAGTGAGCTCAACACCAGCAGCTTGACCTGGCACATGTAGCTTAGGTGTGACCACAGAAATAGAGTGGGACAGAACCGGCATGGGCCAAGTTGGAGTATTTCTGGGTGGTTCCGGTCGCCATGGCAACAGGTGTAGCTAGCATTCACTGACGTCATCAACAGAATGAAAAAAAAGTTTTGTTAACAATAACGCAGCTGATAAGGATTACCTGATATCATAGCTGCAGATAAAAGTGCTGGTTTTCCCCTCACCTTGAGCCGCTGTGGTAGATCCTGGTGTTTCTCTGCTGACATTTTAGGTTTTCATCTTACAAAGTGCTGCTAATTTAAACTCTTCGTCGTCAGCAGTCTGAGCCACAGCGTCATCTTGTGGCCAATGTCAAATGGTTTATATCTTTGTTCAAATCACGTGTAGATATCTTCCTTTGCCAAATATTTTTTTATTATGCTTGTTTTGTCGCGATGGAACTGTCAATGAAGTTATTCAGTCGGTTCCCCAAAGATGGCTGCCAGCTGGCTCATCAGCAGCTGTAGAATCCCCTATAGGTCTACAGTGCCAGTTCTACTCATTTCATTTCTGTGGGTGTGACTTGTTTTGAACCCTCTGTTAGTGAGGCTTGGTGAGGTAGTCCTCCTGTAGACTCTGCCGGACACTGAAAAGTCACACCTGACTTTTCAGTGCGACTTCGGCATTCTGAACTGTTTGATTGGATCTCAGATCAGGTCTGATTGAAATGTCCATACATGACTCTGTAGTCAGATATGAGCTGGGATTTGTTTTCCCCATGCAATATTTACATTTAATAAGACTAGCCAAGCCTAGACAAAGCTGGTCTGCCCCTGCAGCTTGAATCCCTGAACAGTTTCAACTCTTATTTTTTATTTCTATTTTTTTCTCAGTGTTTTTTGTCCATGTGTAGGCGCGCCAGCATGGGGCAGATGCAGCCCTGATCGCTTTAGCCCACTAAGCAGCAGACTTTCTGCAGTTCGGTCCCGTCCCCGCAGTAAAGTAGAGCCTATAAGCAGTCTTTGCAGGCGATCCAGTCCCAAGAACCGGGAAAAGACCTGGGACCAAACAAAATGTCATACAGAATGTGTCTTGAGTATTCAGATAGATTAGTCCGATTGTGTCTAACCACATAAAACACACCCAGGGGGCATCTGAAACCCAACTGATCAAACCACCTCCGCAGTCTGAGGACGGCTGCAGTCTGAGGATGTAGCTAACACTCACAGGAACTCGTTGCCTCATAGAAACTGAGTGGCTGAATGATTTTGTAGATGTACTGTTTTTTTCTTCTCCTTTCTCCACTACACCCCATGCTTTGTCTCTCTTTATCTGTCTCCATCTCTGTGCCTTGCTCTCCTCTCCCTCCCTTACCCTTTCAAACACACACACACATACACACACAAATGCCAGTACACTAGAAGAATGTCACAGTGGCCCTGACACAAAAAACTAACCTTTGGTCCAGTGTTTGTCTTTTGTCTCCGTGCTGAACGTCAGTCTGCAGATAATAAATATTCGTAATTCATTTTGTAAAAATGTCTCATAACAAATCACTCAGGGTGACTGACTACATCACAGTTACTGCACCTGAATGTAATAATCATGACTAACATCCCATTGTGGGATGTTAAGTCATTGTCGTTGGTTTCAGCCTGTTATTACAGTGTTATTACACCACACCCACAGTGTGACCGCACAGCGCGAGTTGTGTGTGAGTTTGATGTTAAAGCCACGACCCTGAAAGCACAGCGGCTCCCAGTGTTGCATAACCTGCCAGCCACTGATCCCGCCAAGCTGTCGACAGGGTGTGTGTGTTTGTCTGTGTGTGTGTGTGTGTGTGTGTGTGTGTGTGTGTGTGTGTGACTAAGGGTTTGTGTATTCTGGAACAGCCCTCTGACGTATAAATACACACACACAAACACAAATATTTGCTGCTGTTGCAGAAAAAGAGGTAGACACCCGAAGAGGAGTGACACTTCAGAGGAGTAGTGAGTCACCATTTTCACTTATTAAGGATTATGGCAGTTTTAACACAAACACTTTGATTTATGGACACCCAGGATGTTGGTTTCATTTCTCGATTGTAACAAATAAAGCGCTCCGTGGCAAAAAGCAAGTATTGACTTTCTCGTTTTTTTTTTTCCTGTTTGTTTTATGGCCTTGAATAGCACTGGCTGTCATCCATGTCCACTTTGAGCAGCCGCTGTAAGCCTGCTAAGAACAAAAGCCCGGGTTACTCCTGTCTTTTCAGTGCGAGCTGGCAAATCCGATCACGCCAGGATCGGATTAACTGTCATGTGTGTACACCACGGAGAGATCTGATCTCAAAATCCACTGGATCGCATTCCCGTCGGATCTCAGATGTGTGGGGACTCGAATCGGGCCACAATCTGGATATTTCAAGCAACGCCGTTATTTACCACGTCCCCGCTGAGGTTAAATCCCGCTAGGTTCCTCATTTTGCACATGCAACAATCAATTGTATTGTATTATAAGGGATCAATACAGGAAAGCAAAGCGTGGGATGTAGCAAAAAGTTCATTTCCTCGCACAAACTTTATTAAGCCCCTCAGTGTCAAGACTTCAGCGGCGATGACTTCCCACCGCTGTCGGTTGCGTTCTCCGATTATATTTCCCTCTCCACAGGGACCGTAAGAGTGCTGAGGGATATGATTCCTGCATAAAGCATAAAGCTTATATGTCTGCCAGCTGTGAGGAGCTCTGCTGCTAAAAATGAGTCAAAAATCAAGAACAAAAGGAGAGCTTGACTTGTAAACAGTGCCGTGTTGTTGTTGTTGTTTTAATTTACATATTGCACGGGGAACTCAAAAAGAGCTCGCATTAATGTGTCACGCGTGCACAAATCCGTCACACCTGATCTGAGAGCCGACCCGACAGCTCTGATTGGTGAGAGTTGAGTTGAAAAGACAGCTGTAACCCCGGCCAATCTTCCACAGATATGGTGAAATCACCTGCAGGGCGACTCCTCAGAAACGAGAGATTTCCTCATTTGTGCGCATCTGCTTTTGTGCTATTTTCTCTCTCTCTCCCTCTGTCTAGATTTGCCTGGCTCCCCATCTCTCTTTCTGTCTCTTCTTTAGCCCACTGCCTCTTTATTTTTCTTTTCTCACACTCTCCCAGCCCTTTATCCTGCCTCTCTCTCTCTCTCACTTCCCTCCTCGGAGTCTGTTTCCTTGACTCTCTCCTGCCTCTCTCCTTCACCTTCGCGCCTCAGTATGAGTCAGACTCTTCTCCCGCAGCCTCGCTCACTTATCCGGTATAAGGCCCGGGCGTTAGGAGCTCGATAACCCCGGCAGACAGACAGATGGGCAGGCGAACAGGCAGACAGGGTGTCAGGGCTTAGAGGTGGGAGCTCGCAGCAGCAGATGATTCACCAGACACCAAAGACACTTCAAAGCCCGGGAACGATCTGTCAGAGAGGAAAGACGGGAATAAAGAGAGAACTGTCGCAACATCTGATTAAAAGAATCACCTAAAAAAAAAAAGAGAGAGAACATGGGTGTTACTCTCACCGTGCGTAATACTGCCATAGATTGAGCAATATGTTAAAGGCTCTTTGATGTCAAAGAAGGAAAAATTGGGTTTATTTTTATTTTTTATTTGTGGCAGAATAATATTTTGTCTATTTCTGTAATATCACTCTGTTGTTATCCCTCTCTTCTTCTTACCTATAGTCCTGGGAATAAAGATGGGTTGTCCATAGCAACAGGCTTGCTGCAGCGTTGACAGATGTGTGTGTTAAAGAGTATGTGTGTGTGTGTGTGTGTGTGTGTGTGTGTGTGTGTGTGTGTTTCTATGTAGAAATGGCATTTCGCACCACTTTTTTTTTCTCATCGGCTCGTTTGTAGGAATTACACCACCCACTTCCTCTGCTGTGGAAAGGTGTGTTTTCTCTCCGCTGGTGGAGCTCATTTGAATGCCACGGCGCACTGGCCTACATTCATCTTCAACTTGTTCTGCATTTTTCTTTTTTTCTTTTCTTTTTTTGTGAACTCAGTCCTAAAGGAGACCAGGTGCAGATTTGTCCAAATTGAAGGAAATTAAAAGGTTTTAATGACGGTTTCTTGCAGATCAGGAAGCAAGAGAATGAGAATTGAAACCCCTGTCCCAGCTGCTCAAAATCTGCTGAGTCAGCACAGACTCGGCCCATTACTTGAAATCAAGTTAGGATGGAAAAAAAACAGATAAAATCAAGCCAAATGTCATGTTATTTGAACTGAGTTTTAGAAGCACAGCAGCACCAAAAGACAATTTATACTTTGCAAAGGTGTGCTCTTTGCTCCACGTTATGCTTTTTGTTTTTGTGCTTTTGTGCAAGGCCCTGCCCTCCCTTTACACACACACACACACACACACACACACACAGAAGAGCCTGACTCATCTTTCTGTATAGAATAGATCATGGGAGAAGAGAAAGAAACCAAACAACAGCTCTCTCTCTTTCAGTTTCTCTCAGTTTGAATCCTCCGGCTCGTCTTTCAGATTTCTATGATACCCAGTCAGCGATTTCACCGCTGCCTCACAAGCAAACAATGACTCCTGTGTAGCTGCTCCCTCCCTCATGCCGGGCCGCCGCAGCTCAGGGTGAGCAGCAGGGTGACGCTATGGGATGTCACAGGTGAACACAAACAAAAAAAACACGGAGGCCACACATGCAGAGAGGGAGGGAACCCGAGGAAGCTTTTAGCCTGAAATTACTCCATTCAGTACGGACTCTGATGAAAACTGAAAGGAGGGAAGAGAAATAGAGGGAGAGAGTGCAGCGGCGTGGGCTGCAAGGAGAGTCGGAGGTTTTTATTTCGCTTTTATTCGTATAGGAGCGTATGCTGGCATTTAGAAATGATTTGCATTTGCGTGTTTGTGAGCATTGTACCCACGAAGGTCAGCTCTCGATGATAACTTGGGTTTTTGAGAGCGTGATATCATCGGTCAAAACAACTCCGAACGGAAGGGTTCATGCGAGGTCCGCCTGGCATCCAGACAGACAGATTCTCATTTAGTCAGGCAGACAGACAGCCCTGTTTGAACAAAGATGATATCTCCCCCGCTGCAAGCTACTTAGCTGGAATAAGCGTTTGTCATTGAGATGAGGCAACACACACACGCATAGATGTGTGTTTTCTTTTCCTTTTTTTTGTCCCTGCTATGGTTTAATTATACATGGGCCGGAAAAACAAAAACAAACGGACTTTTTCCGCTGTTTCCTCACCCAAGGCGCTATTTATTAATAGACACGCTTCTTACTTCTGTGTGCTATAAGTTGAATAATGCAGCTTTCTCCAGATCGAGTCGGTTGCAGTTTTCCTGTTGCAGCACCAGAGGCACACACTCTCTGTGCCCTGCAAATAGTTTGAACACTGCAGAGGATAGAGAGCAGAGCCTGATTCCACAAGTTTTGTCATTGCAGATATAGCTTGACTCCTCTTGGATACTGGTTTCAGTTTGTTTGTTTTTACATCATCAAGCAGTGATAAAATCATGTAATTACTGCGACTATTACCACTACTAATAATAATGATAACAGTAAATGACTCAATCTGTGTTTTTTCTTTTATTTGAGGGAGTGATTCTCTTATTTGCCCTCCTCTCTGCTTTTTGTGCCTTTTAACAATTAACACAGCGCTCACGTTTTTTCAGGGTGGGAAGTTAGGATGTGTTTCCTCTGGCCTTTAAATATCATGCATAATTATGCACATTTGGTTGAGGAAAACCTGGCAAGTGATCCGTTTCATAATCGGTTTCATTTCTGTGCACTCCCATTGACATCCCTCAAAATGCTTTTTAATTGGTTCAAGCACAGTGTCCTGCCTGATGAGAACCTGCAGTTTTTACACATGCAGCTTCTTTAACATCCCTTCAAACGCTGGGTAAATACAGACCTCAGTCATTTAAAGCTTCATATGAGGAAGAAAGTGGTTAAAACAGCCGAATAGAGAGGCTGGGTGTTGCTTTACTGGGTTTTACAGTCAAGGTGATGATGAGGATCTCAGGTGCATCCCACCTTTGACAGAAATATAGGAGTCAGCAGTTTTAAAAGAGTTGACTGTGGACAGATGTTTTGGCTGTGTTGTGCATTACTCTTGGTGAGAAGTGTTAACCTCTGTTATGTGAGGAACTGGGTTTGGACTGAAAAATGTTGTTTTTTTGTGATTTTAGAGAAAGATGCAAAAGTTCATATAGAAAAGCGCACCTACAACGAGGTGCACGTGTGTGGAGCAAAGTTCAACAAAGAAATCAAAGGGGGCAAGTCGCTCAACTCTTCTTCTTCACTTTATTGATAAACACCAGTTGTTTTTGGCTGCTGCTTTCATCAGGGTGGCGAAGGCACTAAAACACTCGGTGTCAATAAAAAAAAGGAGAACAGTTTAGAGCGAGATGAAAAAATCACGCAAAGGTTATATTGCCATAACGTACAGATTACCCTAGTGTTTACGTCCATTTATCTTAATTCAGGTCACATGTATCTCCATTTATCAAAGAAACAAGACATGAGATATAACAGCGTGCACCCTGTAAGGTTCAACAGTAAACACTTTGTTGCCTCCTCTCTAGGCGTCATAAGAATGAAAAATGAGTCACAACTACAGTAATTGCCAAAACAAACAAAGAAAAAAAAAATAGAATATCAAATAACAAGGAAGATAATGGAATGACAAAAGCTGGAGATGGGACAATTTCGCAACGACTGCGCGCACACAACACACACACACACACACAGACACCGGTCCCAGGACCCTTTGAGGACCCTCCTGACCTTTCATTATCCCGTGCTGTCAGCGTAGATAAGACAGCTCCTCCACACTCGCCCGCTCGCCCTCTGTCCATTCACCAGAGAGCGAACGCAGCCCCGTCTGTCTGTTTACTGTCGTCTAATAAGACCTGTGTGCCTGCAGGAGGGAGATTAGGACTCCCATCTAGTTTGGATCGGAGCTTCTTCCGTGTCACCCTTTGTGTTCTTACACAGCTGTGTGTGGAAAGGAGGCCTGCATGGCTGACACCTGCGTGGACCGGGAGATAAGACAATGCGATAATATGGTGTGATATTAGTTTGCAATAGGGCCGCGCAACAAAATCAATACAGCTGATGTTTTTTTCCACAATACTGTTTCGATTTTCCAGCCCCTCATGTCGATACATTAGGCAAATTTAAATTACGGCGTCTACATTTTAGTTTGTTCAGTGACACAATAAGAATACTTTTATTTTCATATGATTTTATGGCATCTTTCAGTACAGTGTGTTCAGTGACACTGCAGGGCAAATGCCGTTCTAATTAATTGGAATGGAAATTTTGAATTTAAAAGTTTTGGCTCTATTTGTCCACTGAGTTATCAATATAATGTGATCTAAATATTAGACTACCCAGGGGATACTCAACAAGATGTATTCTCAGCTCTGTTTTAAAATTTTTAGTAAATTATGAAGAGTATTGCAATGTATCACAATATGTATCATATCGCAATGTATCGTGATACGCATCGTATCGTGAGGTCCTTGCCAATATCCAGCCCTAGTTTGTAATTGACGCATGAAGGATGGCAAACCTGTTGAACTCAATAGGTTCAGATTGGCTGTGTGTGTACTCATGCACAGCAGCATATCCAGGTTTGTGTTTACAGTACACACACAGCCATATTTGTTTTGTGTCTGGATTATGAGTGAGCACCTGCATGCATGTGGGAGCTAACAGAGGTGTGATGTTGAAGTGACGTAACAATCTGTGTGTGTGTGTGTGTGTGTGTGTGTGTGTGTCTCTGTGTCTCTGTGTGTTTGTTTCCAGTGCCTGGAGACGTTGACCAGCCGTCAGATGGACATGCAGAGGTTCATAGCCGACGGCTGCAAGGAGGCTCTGCTGGAGGAGAAGAGACGCTTCTGCTTCCTGGTGGACAAACACTGCATCTTCTCCTACCAGATCGCCTCCTTCCACGACAAGGTGCCACACACAACCCACTCCCTCTTTGTGATGTTGAAATCAAGCTGCAAACCTATGAGGGGCCTTTGTGTTTTCTTTACTTTAACGTCACCAAAGCTTTTCTTCTACCAGCAACAACACAAACTTTGATTATATGTGATTATATACATCCTTAGACTGACTTGTTTGATTTCAGGGCTGTGCTGCAAGAACATTTCCAGTATATTCAGTACAAATTTGATCTCAATCTCACATTTTGTTTTGCACGTCTAGCTCCCATCTTTTGCGAGTGCTTTCCCCCAAGAGAAAGAGATATTATTTGCTTGAAGGCCGGGAGCCATAATGGAATTAGGCAGCTAGTGATTTATGTGCAGGTGTGACCCACATGCCCTCTGCAGCGTTACATCTCACCACAGTCTGAGCAGTTTATCCCCAAATGTGCAATCAAAGGATGCACAATTCACTGTATTACCACAGTGACAAGAATGTGTGCACAATTTTCACTGTTTACTTAGGATTAAATCTATCCTTCTTGTTTTTTCTGTCTTTTTTTTTTTTCGTCCGTTGCATGGTGGCAGGCCAGAGACATACTGACGGCAAAGCTGCCCAGCTGGCAGGACCAGTGCAGCGATGCCACCAACATGCCCGAGAGCGTCCTGTCCATGATTGAGGGGCTGCGCACGCCAATCTCCATCACACCACTGCCCTCCCCCTCCCCCTCACGACACAGCATGGTATGACAGGAGGGATGAGGATACAAATAAGGACTGGCTCTGCTCCTGGATGTGTTGCTCGCTTTTCTGCTTCTCTTCTTTTTTTTATGTGCATGCAGGAGATTATGTTGTCATGGTGCCTGTCTGTATGCAGACACAATTGTGAATACAATAACTCAAGAACAATATATAATAGAAACTTCACTCTAACTCCACAGGTTGTCTATAGAGTAAAGGATCTGATTAAATTTTGGAGCACCTTCTTGCATGAATTTGTGTATTAATAAGGGGAAAACGGATTTTTCTGAATCCACTATACCGTTAATCCTCAAATACTTTTAGATTTAGAATTTATATTAATACCACCCATGTGTTATGTGATTATTATTATGTTGAATATTTGCTAAATAATGCTAATTAATATGTTATTTAGCTTACTTCATTACTTTATTAGCAGAACTGATTATGTCTGATGTGAAGAGTTGACTTCCAAAAAACAGACACTTGTATTAATTGTGTTAATTTCTAGAATCTGTTTTGTTTTGTTTTTCTTTATTCTTTTTTTTTTCAAGATAATATCAGTCGAAACTTACTAGTAGGCTAATGCATAGCTGATTATGGCTTTCATGGATTTTGGATTCAGAAAGTACATCGTGTGAAGCTCTACATACAATATTCTGTTTATTTTTTTATTTATTTATTTTTTCAGAGATGCCATTTCTTTTGCATCTGTTTTTGCAAGTGAACTCTTGGTCTCTATTGTCAGTATGATGGGACATTACACAGCTGTGGTACCTCTTGTTTAGATCTTGTTGTTCAGGATGAGTACAGTTATGTTCTAGATAGTAAATTCATTAATTTCTGCGAAAAATCCTTGAATACCGCCTCTGGGAATACCAGGAAGCTGCTCCCAATGCTGTTATCAGTCTTGCTAACTTTCTATGTAACCCAATTTGTTGTGCCAAAATAACAGTAATGAAGTAAGACTGGCTTTACATGGTGCAACTGCAATGTAACTTCAGTTCCATGCAACTTGGAGTCGAACCATCCAATGAAAATTATAAATTCGGTTTGCATCATCATTTGGAGCATTCCGTACGGGTTCGTTGACATGGCAACAGTAAAAGTTTCATTGTGTTGCACTGTGCATTGTTGGATTGTGTGAAGCCAGCCTGAGACCGACATGCAAATGTCATTGTGAATCTCTTCCTGTGGGCAGAACATCTCTGTGGGACGGGGGTCTGCGGTGCCTCCACCAGCTCCGCCTCTGAAGGCTCAGACCAGCCCTCTGGTGAACATGTTCACCCAGGGGAACAGCACCGTAACCATCACCACCCTCAACAACACAGACAGGCACTCAGGTGGTAGAAATGTGGCATTTTCTTTCACTAACCACTCAGTAGGGATGGGAGATGCAATTTTGTGTCAATGTTGTGATATGAGACTAGATATCGTCTGGGATTTTGGATATCATAACGTTGTGATGTGGCATAAATGTTGCCTTTATCTGGTGGCAATACGGTAAAATGATGCAAATTTCTGAATTTATTCAGCTGTGTCTGTTCTGTTATTTTCCCCTACCTGTGCTTAGTCATCCTATCCACATTACTAATCATTGTTTATCAAAAATCTCTTGTGTGCAGGTATCTTCTAAAAGCTCCAATAGACATCCTTACAATATTTTCACAGTACTGATATCGAGGTCAAAGATATTGTTATACTATTTATCCATGGAGCAAATTTACCTCATTTGGTTTACCTCACATGGTGTAAATGCAGCCTCAGCACCACCCTGGCAAGAAAAATTTCTGAATGACACATTTCCACCATGTTGCCCCTCCTCCTGACTCTGTCCTCCTCCCTCGTCCTCCCAGACTACGCGGGCAGTGAGGACGGCAGCCTCCCCAGGTCCGTGTCCGTCTCCACAGGCCTCAACAACATCGTGAAGAGGCCCCGTGTGCGCACCATCTTCCCCCACACCGCCGGCAACAACAACACGCTGCTCAGCTTTGAGGAGGGAGACATCATCATCCTGCTCATCCCCGAGGAGAGAGACGGGTGGATGTACGGCGAGTTGGAAAAGTCTGGAAAGTGAGTAAATCGTGCATATACTGCATTCATATGACGTGTTTGCAAAAGGTAGCCACACATAATTATCTGCAAATACAAATGGACACAAATGCAGTGCAGTATATGAATGTGCATGCAGATACCAGGCCTATGACTCTAATATATGCAATATCAATACTTTGCATCCTCTCTTCCTCATTCGTGCATGCTTTTACTGTAATCAACGCCAACCTCCCCATTACCTCCATCCTCCCACCAGTCAGCTGATTGATCTGAGTTGGACTGAACTGTCCTAACTACCCAGCTGCTCTCCACCCTAATTGATATCCCAAACATGCTCATAAACACACAGCCCTGGGCTCGCCGAGCGCTGCCTGAGCTGGAGCGCTCGCTGATAACGAAATCAAAGTAAAGCATAGCCAGAGGGTGGGATGTACGATGGAGGACTAGAGTGAGGCAAAAAAGAGAAGTTCACAGTATCACCTGCTCTCCCACACAGGCAGGCACCAACCAGATCTGCTCTCCCTGGGTCTCTGATGTCTGACTTAAAAAAAAAACAAAAAAAAAACGGGGATTTGATCCAAAGCCCTGTGAAGTGTGTTTTTGAATTTTAATCATTCATCAGGCCCGATCTTTATCACTGTCAAGGGAAATTACCTGGCAAATCTATCCAGAAACGTGATCAAGGGCAGAAAGGAATTATTTGTGAGTAGCTTTTTAAAAGCAAGGCTACCATAAAGAGAAACTTTGTTGTTGCTGCCTCATAGCTGCTAGTGGGGTGAGCTGAAGGGCCTTGAGGCTTAGACAGTGCATACCACCATGTTTATGAGAACACACACTTAAAGATCTGATGGGCTTAATATCCCCAAGGACATCTGGCTTTGATATATGCAGGGCTATTGCAAAGGTTTCTCTCTTTGCCATATATAAGCCTTGATAATGTATCACGACTCACCTGGCAACACCTCTAACACCTACACACACACACACGTTGATGGACTGAGAAATGAGGGTCAGCGAGACATAGAAACCCATTTGCATCCAGTGTGACTATCATGCACCGTACTAATATGTTCAAAGTACTGACATTTTTACAAAGAAAGACATCTTAGTACGTTTCCTCTGTGATTTTATGCAGGTGTGGTGCCACATAATTATAGATTTGTCTCATTTCTGTTGCTGTTTCAAGTTGAACTACTGAAAAAGTTTATTAATCAAAATAAATCAATATACCTTAAAAAAAAAAAACTTAAACATGCTAACTAATTTCACATTTTCTCCAGCAGTGGTGGTCATTCGCCTGCTGTGGCGGTGTGCTGTTTTTAAATTAATACAGACGAAACCCTGCATCTGAATTATATGTAAATGTGAATCTAGTTTGAATGTGAATATACTGTTGATAATCTTCACCTCACTTCGAGCCAAGTTCACTACATCCACTCCTCTAAACTAAGTGAGCTGGTTAGGAACACAGGCCTGTTGGTTTGAGTTTGGATTCCTGGTCAGAAAAATCTGGCAGGGGAAAGTGAAGGAGCAGCACCCTCTGCTCCCTCACTATTCGAGGTGCCTTTGAGTCTCAGAAGCCAGACGTGTTGGCTCCCGAAATTTCCAAATGCTTCCACCTACTATTTCAGAAGTGCTGAAATTGAGTGGCAAAATAAGGCTGGTATCCAGTCATTTTCTCACTTCCGTATCCCCTGTGCTGACTTGTAAATAACCCCTACTGGAAACCTAATTAGTCGAAGCCTAGCTAGCTACCTGCTGAGCAGAAATAGAAATTCAATGAGATATTTTTGATACAGCTCTTTCGGAACTTTGCTAAATTCATTCTGTGACAAGCGAGGTTCCTCCTCACCGCGGAGAAATCTTTCATATCTTTCATTGTCTTCTTTCACCGGTGTCGTACCATCCATGCTAGCTCGCTGTCTCTGTTGTTTCCGAGGGGAATGCATTCTCGTGAACGCTGTGTCGTGATTGGTCGAACTCTTGGTACTCTTCAGGTACCAAGAGTTTCTCCAGTGGAAGATGACATCTTCACACACACACAAACCCATCTACGGAGCGTTCAGACATTGTAGAAGAGTCAGTCTGACTTGAGAGACTTTTACTCTGAAGGTGTCTGAATGAAGCAGTTCAGTGTTCAGCTTGAGAGGGCTGCGGTTGCATTGTGCAGCTCCAAAATGTGTCTGAATGTACAGCAGGGCAGTGCTGAAAAAGAGCATGTGTACTCAGCCAAAAAAAAAAAAAATCCTTCCCTAAATAAATAAGAGCTATTATTAATGTGAATATGACTGACTGAGGTGTATGTTCCAGTAGGACCTCAGATCCTTTTTATCGCAGGCACACAAAAGGGAGCGGCCGTTCTCCAAGCCAAATGGACAAATATTAACATTCAGTGTAGAAAGGGAGAGTCCAGTTGGCCAGGAAGCGATTATGAAACAGTAAACAGTCTGTACCGAAACACAGAGTCCTCACTCTGACCTTGTCTTGCTGATGAACCATCACTCACGTCTCTCTGAACCTTTCACATGCCGTCATCCAATTGTCTACAAGTGCTTTTTTTTGTTTTTTTAAACTGAATTAAACCGTTTTTATCACACAAAAAAAGGCGAGAACGCGTGGGAGAGGAGTGCCGGCACAATTTTGTACATTTGAACAAAACGCTGGAACAAATGTCTTACATAATTTCCCTCATCGAAGCGCTGAAGAACCTCACAGGCCGCACCGCTTCCAAGACCTTCATCCAGTGAATCTGCCGGTTCGCTCGGCGTGCGCTGAAGGCCACGGAGACGCAAACTCTGAAACGTCTCTCAAAGTTTGACTTTGACTCACTTATCAAAGGAGACGAAAGATCCATTCAGGTTCCAACCAGACACCCACAGCGATTTGGTTCTCAGCTCGACAAGATAGAAGATATCGTACCGTGCCGTGGAAAGACCTTGATTCATTGAAATTATTGAATTTCTTTCACCTTGAGAAAGCCGTTTCTTTCGCTGCAGCCCTAGCGAAGAAGATAATCAATTTTCGACCGAGCGGGTGGGAGGAGGTAAAAATGTGTGCTAATAAAGATAAAGTCCGTCAAAACAAAGGGGGGGAAAAAGACGCTTATTCTCCCCTGTAGCATCTGCTTTGATTGTCTCAGTTCCCCTGAAGGCATCCAGGGATCAGAGCACGCCTCCTGCATTCACAGACCCTTTTTTTTTTTTTTTCCCCATGTCGACTACCAGCTTTTTGCCGGCATTCATCCCCACATACAGAGCAACGAAGCGAGCTCTGATAGTCATTCTGCTCACTGTGAGGGAAGATGGGTTTGGGATTTCTCTCTGCGTGTCTCTTTAGCTCCCCTCTTTATCGCCTTCTCTCTCTCTGTCTCTCCTTATTTCTGCCTCTGCCCGTCTCTCTTCGTCTCTCTGATGGCGGGGAGCCGGCAGTCGAGGGCAGAGCTCCTCACCACAGGCTGGCAGTCGTTTAGAGAGGCTTTCTCATGCCTTTGGGACGATTCCCGGGCTGATAGGGGGTCTGGCAGTGGGGTAATGTAATCATCTCTGTCTTGGTTTCTCTCTCTCTCTCTCTCTGACTAATAAGTTTTGCATTATGTATGACAATCAGGGGCTTGTCTGGTTACCTGTTTTTAAAACTGGAGGTGTATAATGTGTCTAAGTTTTTGTTTCTGTATTCCTTTTTTTTGGGGTGTGTGTGATATAGTGTGAGTGGGTTTTTTGAGGGGAAGTAAGGGTGCAGGTGGGTATTTTTTTATATCATGTATTTATTTATTTATTTGTTATTTATTGAAGACAATTTTCCATTTCGTGTGGACAATAAAGTTGTATTGTATTGCAAATGAGGGTTTTTCTTTTCTTTGTCTTTCTTCTGTGCATGAGACAATGAAAATATTCTCTCAGTGCAGTTCAGTTGAACATGCTTTCACAGTTTGTATCTGTGTGTGTGTGCGTGTGTGTGTGTGTGTGTGTGTGTGTGTGTGTGTGTGTGTGTGTGTGTGTGTGTTGGTAGCTGATGTTATTGTGATAATGCATGGGCAATTTTTGGAGACAGTGGAGTTTTCGTCACACTCATTCATATTCACATTACCTTTATTGACCAATAAGGGGG
>OMKZ01038109.1:3669-31208 GCA_900302535.1 Neoniphon sammara | reverse complement strand
AGCCCTGTTGCTTGAGACAGTGACCGCAACAGCAGCAGCAGCAGTGTCAGCTTTCACTCCGGCCGCTATTCTAAAAGTCAGAAAACATTCAGAAAACTGTGGACATCACGGCCACTTCCTAGCCATCGTGGCGACTGGGGTCGAATAAAAACTGGGATTTTCAAAAGGGCCGCTGGCGCTTAGATCTCTGGGAAGCTGAAAAGGGCGCTGACAGATCAAGCTGTAGAAACTGTCCGAGGATAGATTGAATTCATCTGTCTGCTGCCGCTCCTCCGACACAATGCATGCTGGGTCGTCTCAAGACAACCGAAGCTTTGAAGACCATCATTTCATTTTATCTCTCTCTGATCCCGCTGTATTGCACATAAAAAAAAAGAATCAGCAAAGAATGGATCACTACAAGACTTCTAAACTCGAGATTTCATCTCAATTGTAAAAGGACTTCTAAATGTCAACATGATACAATTCGCTACTATTTTCACATCACACTGAAAATAGCTCTGCCAGTTGAATGCCTGTACAGTAATTGCCTTCCTGTAAATGAAAGAAATAAAAGAAATTGAGATAATAAGCTGTTGACTGAGGAGAGGCACAGCTTTTAGGACGTGAATAGAACTGATAGAGCATGTGTACCCACACACAGTCTGGTCTGTTATTTTACTGTAAAACAGAAGGGGTTATTGCTTCCTTGGTGCATTCCTTTCCTATTACAGTCCAGTCGGTAACAGAACACCAGACAGTCTTTCATCATGGAGTATCCCAGCTTAAATGAATATGACAATAATCACTGTAGCCAGTTATAGCTGATGCAATTTACAGAATGTCAACTTCAAAGTGCTGGTCTTCGCGTTTATCATGTTCTCTCAGCAGGAGGCAGAGCAATCTTTGAGGAGGAGTGGGTGTTAAATAGGATATGACAGAACCGAGGGCGCAGAAGGTTATATAAGACCTCAGCACCTCGTCTAAAAAGTTGGCCCGCTGCAATCTAATAAACTAGAATGTGCACAACATTTCTGGATTATAACCTGGCCTCCTTCCACTACTTCCCGTGACTGATTCATCGCAGATCTGTCCCTAAGTCTTATATTCTTACCCCAGATCTGCCAGCTCCAGGCACAGTGGACCAGAAGAAGCCTCTCCAGTCAGCGTCCTCGAAGATGTGCGGCAAGATGCGGGTGAGCAGGCGGGTGCAGTTCAGGACAATCTGCCTCTCTTTCTCTGACGGGCAGCCGGAGTCCGCGCCCTGGACGAGCTTTTCCACCGCCTTAAACAGAGGCACATGAGAAAATGAATGCAGTCATAAATTCAGTTATCTATTTTTTAGCCAGATTGTTGGGTTCCACTGCCTCCATAATTACCTTTTCAGCTCTAGACATTCATACACTAACATTCTGTATACAAACTTATTTTAAAATAGCAAAATATTCTATCCTTGATTTCCCAACCCATATATCATCTCTGCCAGCTGAAGACTTTGTATCTCAAAAATGTCAGCTTTTCAGGATACAAGCTTGCATCTTGACCACCATGTATTTTTTGGTTCATCCCTAAAGCAATCCTTTTCTTGTTACAGGAACCGCACAATCTAGTCCCTTTCTGTCTCCTTTTCCCCATCAATCAATTCCATTTTCACCCCAATAAATTCTACAGAAACCCATCTGCTTTATTCAAATGACCTCTGACCTTTTACACTCATGGTCAAAGTGTGGGAACAACAAACACCTGCATTCCTTCCCCTCTGTATCCAAGATAGACAATAGGTACACTAGGACTACACACTTAGTGATACTGAGAGAAGAAAGATTTACATAGGCCACTGTGTCCATTTAGTCGTCAAGCTGCTTCCTACCTACAGCAACTAACATCCAGAACATACTGTAGGATGAGGATGTGGGTTACCTTATAGCAGAGGGTTGCCAGGTTTGATGGAGACTCCTCTCTGACAGCTCGGATCTCCGCTGCAGGCACCAGAGCAAAAACATCCTGGACGGTGGTGGCTGTGTCGGCCCAGAACTGGTCCCAGAAGGCGTCGTCTGTGGGTTCTACAGGCTGGAGGGATCAGGACAGGACTCTGTGATGTCTGCCATTTTAAGAGCTCTCAATTTGTGTGTGTTTGACATGGTTCCATAATAAGCAAAAAGGAGCTCCACTGCCCTCGCCATGACCCCCAAAACCGCACAGTTCTGACATACAGTAACCTCTTAGTGGAAAACACAGAAATAGTGATGCTGCAGTTGTTATGTGATGAATTATTTATGAGACAGATGCTAAATATAGGTATGAATACAGAATGCAATATCTGTTTTGAAGACTTCAGGGCACTCACTAAATAGTCATCCACTCAAACAGTGGTCTTTTGTTGCTCATGCTTGTCTTCACTTGTGTTGAGAAAGATAGTCAGAGATAATGACATATGAGCCTACCTTAAACACAGTGTACTCATCATTTTAATATGGTATGCAAGTCACTCTCAAAACACATATGACTTCATCATGAAAAATATATATCAACCCATCCACTATATTTATATAATTTCAAAAAGTACAATAATTAATACAAAAGGACAATTACTTTCCTCTAGAATGAACTGAATTCAGTTGCAGCTCTACAGCTTGGATCCACCTTAAATACACCTGCCAGCAGATGTATATTACAGGGGCCTGTTATGAAAGTAATCTAATGATCTATGTTAAATTGTGTTCTGGAAATCACACAGTTGCATGTTCAAGAAATTTATGGCTCTCCTCACAAATATATTTAAAAAAGTGGAGGCTCAGTGTAGTGGGAATGAATTTACTTACCCATAAGCCAATGTAAATTTAACAGTCTCTAAGAATCAGTAAAAATAGAAATAATCATAACTCACTCAGGGCAAATGTGTATATATGTATATTCTGCCTGTAAATCCCTATTCTAGCCAAAGTGCACCCTTTTTTCCTCTTATTCCCTCCGCGATGTGTCATCTGAGCTGCAATTTAGGCTGCCATCTGGCACTCGAACTTTTATCTCCAAAGGCAAAATTGTCCTTAAACGCGCAACACGCGACACGCTTTGCATTCATATATTTGCAAGTGTTAATTCTGAACAAACCTGTGTTTTGGTTGTGAGTTGTATCACTGCTTTTCTGAAGTGAAGTTTGGAATCCGCGTTTCCCATTTTCCACAGACTGCCTCCTGCTAGTTTCTATGTGGTCTAATAGTGAGTCGCCGTAAAGGAGGATTATCTCCCTCATCCACCTCTGACAGCCACTCTCCTCTCATGCCGCGTTCACGTGCTCCTTGTGAACGTCTTTTTCCGAGGTGTGGTTATGATACGACTTTGTTTGGTGGTCATAAATACGACTTGTATCACATACATGTGCCTTTTTCTCCAAAAAACAACTTAACTGGACACTGGAGCAAAAGTGATTCATTTTGATGGAAACTGTTGTGTGTATGAAATCAAGCGGCAGAGAGCCATTTTGTGCGGCAGTAGTCAAAGAAGAGGAGAAATGTGTATATAAGCCTTATTGATCTTTGAATTTATATAAAAAAGTATTCTAACTACAAGTGAAAAAACGACAAACAACGAAATAGCATATTAATACATCACATATACACACGTTAGACCTAATTCCTCGGATATATACTCTTTGCTGAGTTGCTCATGCGTGTTCAACTTGCAATTAAGATATTTCCAATGACACATGAAGGCAGCATCTGCCAAGCAGGATCCGGACCTGGCGACTTCCGGGATCTAAATGTACATATTTACTTTCATTTACATTCACTGACAATAGGGGCTTTCAGTGACAAATACTAGTGATTCAGATGCACGCATCATCATCATCATCATCATCATAGTCACACATGTCTGTGAATGCTGTTAAATTACCATAACCTCCTTACCTCCTTACTTAAATCCCACCCTTTCTTTGGGAAATGATTATACCTTTAAAGCAGTGCTAAAGTGCTCAGTGACAGACACACTACCTGCTTGCAAGGACATCACTTTTTTTTTAGATAACATGACATCATCCTAAATTGGATGTACGGAGCACAAGTTGGTGTAAAAACAGAGCCATACGACTATTGAGTTCAGTCTCCACAGTAAAAGGCACCTGGATTCTGTGACCTTAAATGTTCTTAAGTCATGTTAAACCACTGCAAAACTATTATGAATTATTATTTACATCAGGGATTCAAACACAGCATTTAAAATACTCTTTATCGCCTCTTTGCATGGACTAAGACAAACAACCTTTCATTTTGCATATTTCCAATGGGTTTTGAAAGGCAACAGGGGTCACAGATCCTTCCTCAGCCCATAGAGAAGCATGTAATTCTTCAACTGGAGTCGAAACAATAAAATCAATCAAATTCGAGTCATGAAGTTTTCACACATCATCACTCAACAACATATAAGTGCTGATATGTAGTAACATATTTATGTGTATGTATGTGTGTGTTACAGAGACTATACATCTGTTTGAGTTTATTCCCATTATACTGCATCAGTTCCCGTTAAATGAAACAGAAGTGGACTGATATGAATTGGCTGCAGTGCAACAATGCGTTTATTTTTTTATTTTTTTTTCCAGCCTGAATTTCAGTTTTACTCTGCATCCTTGGGCACCTGGCAGCAGCAGACTTTTGTAAAGAGCCACCGGAGGAAGCGTCGGACTCCTTTCTTCTTAGTCTTTTTGTCCCCTGTAAAGTAAAAGAGCAAAGTTAGAGCCTGAACCCACCTTGATGGAACCGGCTACAGCGTGAATGGACCAAGGGGACTTAGACACAAGTCAGAGTGAAGAACTCTTACCTGCTGCTGTATGGCAGGATCCGTCCAGCTCCTTCTGCTCAGTGTCATCCAGGCAGACGGTCAGGTCCTCCTCCACTGCAGTGGTGGCAGGAGATTCAGCAGGGGGGGGCAGAGGATCCAGTGGAGCTGAATCAACAGCAGAGTCCATTTCTGGCCTCGCTGCTGTTTCCTCCTCCAGGCCGGGCTCCTCGTTCACACCTCCCTCATGGCTGGGGGAGTTTTCAGCTTCATCCATTACAGCTGCCTCGGAGGATTCATCTGCTTCCACCTGAAGAGGGAGACAAGCCATTTTCATTTTTGAGAAGTTAAATTATTAGTTAAGATAGGTTTTACTTTATAGTGCCTTGTACTTATGTAAGGTGGATATTCTACCTCTTTGGTGCTCAGCATTTCTGCCTGATTTTGGGGCTCAAACACTGCAGAGATTTCCCCCACTGTGGCATGAACTATGTTGCTCAACAGGTCTGAGCCAAAGTGGCTGAGCTCCTCCACCAGGACATCTGGCGTATATTTCTGTTTGACCTCTTCCTGGATAGAGAGGGCCTTCTCGTCTCTGAAGGAGCGGGAGAAGGTGACCTTATGCTCCATGGTGTTCATAGAGGAGGAGAGCTGGTCCAGGACGGCCTTGGTGACACTCACAGCCAGGGGACTGAGCCGCATTGAGGGCATGACAGAGGAGAGGCTTGGTGGATGGGGCCAGAAGCCCTGCAGCACTTTGGGAACGATCGCCATCACCACCTCCTGTGGGCCGAGGAGGCCAGAGCTGCACTCCTGCTGGTGCTTCTCCACCAGGGTCTTGACGGCTTCCTCTGCCAGCCGCATGATCTTAGGCTCTCTGGAGAACAAAGCCATTCAGAATAAGTTGAAATGCACTTCAGTATGTCACAGAGACATCACATATTATCACCATGTAGATTCAGTGATAACTTGTTACAGATAAATAAACTCACTGAAAATGAGGACTGTGAGCCTCTGGGGAGTCCAGCACCATTCGGGCTTCGAACTCAATATCCCTCATCTTCATGTTGACATTGACCTGCCAAGTCTGAAACAAGACATGAGATGGAGCATTTGGATTTGACATATTTACAGGATAAATGTAGCATTATGCAGTCATTTACAAGTCTTTGCATGATTCCTACCAGCATGAGGAGAGGCTGGACAACATCTTCATCTTGGTCCTCCAGTGAGAACCTCCACAACCTTCAAACAGAAAGCAAACAGAAGGTTTTTCTTTACTTTTCCTCTATTGCCTACTCGTCGGAAACACATTGAGTTTATATGAGCAGAGTTCATAAGAGATTTAGAGGTGGACTGTCTGTGTGCCTCACCGCTCCCTGAGAGTTTTCTTGCTCTGCTCCACCAGCAGGTCCGTCATGTCTTCAGCAGTCAGCTCAGACAGAAGTGGGTTTTGCTGCTGAAGCCGCAACATGTGGACCATCATTTTTTTCTACAAGAGAATAAGAGATCCGAGCTCTTTATGCATAAGCGCAAGAGACACTTGACCAGAATTCATCAGGTGTTTTATTTCGGTGTGGGCCTGAAGCAGAAAGTGGTACTTACTTGTGAGAGATAATATTTCATCTCCCAGCAGATCTGCACAGTCTGAGTGTACACTGGTGCAGAGAATAATGGCTGTGAAGGAAATGACATATAACAATATCACTTAAATGCCTCTTTCGCTGCATTTTAATTAACATGCTACAGCTTTACAAAATCTTCACAATGTAACTGCAATCAAAGATGATCAAATACCCTGATGGGCCTATAGATGACCCTGTCGTCCTCTTTGACCCAGTCCATAGACTTTCTTGAATGACAAATGAAAGCTACAAAGGTGACTATGAAAACTACTTCCAATGAGTAAAGTTAAGAGCACCGAAACACAGTTGATCCTTGAAGCTCAAATGAACCAGTGAAGTTTGCTTGGTGTTTTTCTGGGAGACAGAATGGGCTTCTTGTTGAGTCACAGGCAGTAGAATTCTGCTCTTTATGACACAGAGAACCTGTTTGGTTCCGCTGTTCAGGCAGAGATGAGCAGAGAAAATGTCCGTGCATCTTGGGCAAGAGCAATCAAATAGTAATACATAGTAATCTTTTGACAAGGCCACACATAAATGTTTAGACCTGTGTGTTCACCTAGTAGCTACACTGCCAGGTGTAACAGCATCTTCTGAACTGTGATACCCTGTGCAAAATTTTGGTCAACACTGCAGGGTAACATAGGCCAAGTACACAGCCAAAGCAAAATTCTGAAGCTATGGGGATGGGAATTATTGTTCACAACACAGCTGGGATTGGAAAATGGCATGAAAGCAATGTAGAAACCATTGTGGATATGAGAAATTAAAGTGTAATAAAAAAATACTATTGAGTAATATAGCTAATTTACATTTCCAAGAAAACCTGCCCATGTATCTAGACCCATATTCCTCAAGACGCACATTAACATTACACTATATCTTTTTATGTACTCTGACTTTTTTTTTTTTTTTTTTTTACAATTTAAATAATCCACTTTGAATTCTCCTTTCTCTCATGTAATCTCTATTTCACTCGTACGTACCACAGTCAACCAATGAATCAGCGATCAATGAACAAAGCTATGGAACTGCTCTCTTAAAATGTTGACCTTTGGTGTTTTGACTTCATCACCTCCTGTACAAGAAGAAAGTGCATGGTAAAAGAGAGATGTATGAGAAAGTATGAGAAAGATAAAGAACCACTGCACTATAAACCCAGTGCTGTAACTGTCTGTTTATGGTTCACATGAAGTCAAATGAAGCTCTTGAATTTTCTTGGCAAAAGTGAACATCTGCACAGAAATTCACTGCTGTCTGTCAATTGGCTACATAAAATAGTTCTTCATAGTCTTCATACCAATATTGTCCTCTGACCAACTTTGAAAACAGATATCCTACTATTTCAAATGTCTAAATAACACTGAGTTTGAACCACCACATCCAATTTAAATATGATATATTCCTCTGGCTCTTGAAGTGAGTGAAGTTTCATGGGACTCGGTTGTTGGTAAAAGAGGAACTTTCTTCTACATGTGTTTGTGTAGAATTTGCTCATCACCCTCTCACTGTACATGTCTACATCACTGCATGTTTGTATTCATATGTTAGAGCAGCTGTAAGTGCACATACTGACCTTTTGACTGTTTTCCTTTAACCTATGTATATTTCATGAAAGGAGCAATCTAAACATTAGAAACTGGTGCAGGGCACATCTTCTGCAGTGCTTTGTTTTGTTTTGAACCTCACTTAAATTTGGTTACAGCCCTGCTCATCATCATCATCATCAATGTTATCATCATCATCATCCCCTGCTTCATCATTATCACTTAATGGTTGATGGTGGCTTTATCCTGCCAATTCAAGACTTCAGGTAGAGTAAGAATAGACGAGCTCTGAGTTGAGCAACAGTGACACCCAGTGAATTAATTACAGCCTAGCCTTTAGCCTTTAAAACAGCCATTTACCACAGCTATCAGGTAGCTATGAGGGTTTTGAAGTTTACGTGAGGTTTAACTTCATTTAAGATTTCAGTTGGTTTTAGGTTCCAGTTTGTTTTTAATCGGAGGTTAACATTTATAAGGCAGGGGTTGAGTACAAAAATAAACTGTCAAATGTAGCTGTTTCATGTGTCCAAAGCTCTAAGATTAATATTTAAGTTAAGATTTATTTTCTCACATCTCACCAGGCAAGCTATTGAATGAGGAAAATATGAATTTGAAACTGTGAAAAGCAAAAGGACAATGAGAATAACTATCCTTTTATGTTTTATTCCCTTAACAGTTTTCTGCACTTTTTTAGCATTATCCTTGAGCTTTTGGATTGTTGTTATATTCTTTGTCTACTTTCCCATTGCACCATTTAATAGTAATTCTGTCATTAATGAGCAGTAAACCAAACTGAGATTTCTGAGTATGATTCAGATTTGTTTGCACTCATACCCTTCCAATGTGTGTAATAACAGGTTAATTGGACAGGTTTGAACTTGTCTCTCTGTGCTGGGTCTTTTCCTCCTGCTTCTATCTTCCACCGCCAGTGGTATTACTTCACAGTTTTTGTTGTACTGCTCTCAACATAGTCTACCACACATCTTGACATGGTCTCATTTAGTGTTTCTGTAAAGAGCTGTGACACTGTACAGTTTTGAGAATATATCAGAGAAACCAAAATGAGAAGCAGTCATTTGAAATGACACCAAAATTCAGAGTTCAAACAGTGTTGCTTTATGTGTTGTCATTGATAATCTAGCCGGTTTTTATCGTGTCATTGATATGACCCATTGTGGTATAATAGGGTGTGGTAACCCACATAGTCAAGCTTGAAATGTTGAAACATTATTATTGATTGAACATTACTGATTCAGATTCATTATAATCGTGATTCTGTTAATCTTACCATACAAACTGCAGCAGAACTGACTAGTGGCCCAACTCAGCAGCTCCAACAATAGCATACTAATGTTTCTGACATGTTTCCTGGAAATAAATGAGAGGGATTAAGTGTGTTTTAGCAACTCTGACTCATTCACTCACCCGGCACCACCACGCTATTTCTCCACACCAAATGGGCCAGCTTGTCAAAGAGCTGCTCCCCCGCCAATCACATCTTCCCCCCTCCCTCCACATGTGCTCCGAGAAGACATAACAGAGCAAGCCCTGGACACGCTGCCTCACAACTCTTTGCAAGCAGACTCTTGCACATCAGAAGATCTTTGCTTGAATCTCAATCTGTGCAGTAAGGCAAAATGAGAAGGACAGTCAGGTTAAGCATTTTAATATGCATCTTGGCAGCCTTGACAACAACAGAAGCAGTAAGTAGACCACGATACTCTGTTTGTTAACCTCTATTTTATCTGTAAGTCAGTATAAGTCTTGGAATGTTGCATTTATTTTCACAAGGATTTGTATAACTTGTTTTCTGTTTATAGGGTTTATTGAGGCATAAAAGGCAGACCTACTCAATTTTGCCATTTGGAGGATCAAGTAAGTAATTATCCATCAGTTAAGGCACAATGTCCTCTTCACACGCTAACTGTGAGAGTACAGTTTATGACCAACATTTCTTTTGTTGTTTAGATCGAATCTGCATGAATGGAGGCACCTCTGTCCCATCCTTACACAGTGGGGACCACATGTTTTGCTTATGTGCTGATGGTTTTGGGGGGGACCGCTGTGAAATAGGTAAGGAACTCAAATGCCAGGCAACTTCTGTTTATCATGAGCACATTTCACATTTTGGACCAAGTGTGGAAGTTAAAAAGTACCCTGTTCCTTTAGATATGACTTCCACCTGCTACAGCGGCATTGGACTGTACTACAGAGGCACAGTGTCCGAATCAGAGAGTGGAAGAAAATGTGTGGAATGGGATTTGGACACCAGGGAGCGTCTCATGTCGTCAGATGTCAATTCAGGAAGGCACAATTACTGCAGGTATACTATTACCTAACACGAGGCTCAGTGTGGAATCATTACTTTATTGGCACATTCCTTGAGTTTGTTTGAGACAATGTTGGGGTTTTCCCACAGAAATCTAGACTACAAACGGCGTCCATGGTGCTACGTTTTGAAAAACCATAAGCTGGTCCAAGAGTATTGTAATATCCCACGCTGTGGCTTTACGCCAAGTAAGTCTGCTCCCTTTGTAGTCTTTGCTGTAATCCACATCCAGAGTTCATGCTTTTTTCACAATAAAAGAACATCTCTGGTCTTGTAGATCCATTACCACCTTCACCCGCGCCCACTGAGCCAGGGACAGGTAAGGTCACTGCCTTTCTACTGAACTCGAGTGATCATCACATTCAGGCCTTTTCTGGTGTTTGTTTTTTCTCAAGTAGCAGTCAACATGGTTTCCTTCCCCCGCAGAGTCAACATGTGGCCAGCGCCGTGGAAAGCAAATGAAGATCGTGGGCGGGACAATCGCCACTGTAGAATCACACCCGTGGATCGCTGCCATATTTTGGCGCAGCAGATCTAAGCAGAAGGTTTTCCGGTGCGGTGGAAGTCTGATCTCCCCCTGCTGGGTCCTCACAGCCGCCCACTGCTTCCCTGATGGGTAAGAACTGAGATCACTCACTGTGACCCCAGCAGGTGTTGGAAAACAGCAGTGGTGGTAGCTTGGTTTAGACTGTTCTTGTGATTTTTTTTTTTCTTTCTTGCAGCGCTAATACCAATTCACGGCGTTTCTCTGTCACCCTGGGTAAAAATGCACTGAATGAGACTGACAGCAGTCTGGAACAAACCTTCAAGGTGGAAGAAATTTTTATCCATGAGGGGTTTGACAATAGTGAGGGGAACTTCAACAATGACATAGGTATGAAATGTGCATATACCAATTACCTGATACCTACAATATTGATTACCTAAATCATCGCAGTAATTCAGTGATTATTCTGAATTTGACAGAGGTAAGAGTTTTACATACCTCACATCTGTCACGGATTTTCATGCTGATGCTTTCTGTGCTTCCAGCCCTGATGAAGCTGAAGGCCAAAGGGGGTCGCTGTGTCAAGGAGACCCGAGCAGTGAGGACCGTCTGTCTGCCACCACCTCGCCAGAGCCTCCAGTCTGGTACATTCTGTGAAATTGCTGGCTATGGCAAAGAGAAGAAAGGTAAGGAAATTCCTCTAAATAATTGCCCTAACAATTATACACACAACAATATGTAACACCTGTCTGGTTTTGCCCGCCTCTTCTGTTTACTCTCAGGCTTGTGGTATAACTCCCAGTACCTCAGAGAGGCTCAAGTAAATCCTGTGGCGCATGATGTGTGTCGAAAACCAGACTATTATGGAGACATGATCACAGGGAATATGTTTTGTGCAGGTCGTCCCGACTGGAGTCAGGATGCATGCGAGGTATTTATAACAAGTCAGAACCTGATCAGATGCTGCGCTGCCAATTATTGCTGTGGATTTTCTCTGAAATCGCTACTCTGTTTTCCACAGGGCGATTCAGGCGGGCCTCTGGTGTGCGAGGTGGGTAACAGGCTCTTCCTTTTTGGAATAGTCAGCTGGGGCGACGGGTGTGCAAAGGAGTTTCGGCCCGGTGTGTACACCACTGTGACCAATTACAACCACTGGATAGAACAGAAGACGGGCCTATCCTCCATCACCGCTGGATCCATGTTCCCTCAAAAGTGACCTTCTTACACACTGCTGAGTCCATGAACTGTTATGTGAACATATAAACGTGTGGTGAACCAGAGGCACCGCTACTTCCATGTAAACTGTTGGTCTCTTGCCATTTTCTTGGTTGCCTTAAGCTATTTTTCATGCTGTGGTTTTCAGCGGAAGATTCATGTCAATACATGTCAATAACTTTGCCTAGGCTGAATTGCATAAGTGCACAGTATGTTCCTTACTGTACAGCTTCAGTTATTCTGTAGTATGCGGTCTGATATTTGTTGGACTGAATGTATAGATAATTTTTTTTCTATCTTTTAGTGAGTAATGATATATTATTCTGAGATATGGGAATTATTTTTGTACTTTGCAACACTTTCATAAAGATGTTTCTGTTTATTTTATTGCTTTTTAACTAAATGAATAAAGTGTTTCAGTTTTCAATGCCACACGTTATTGAAGGGATGTAATCTACCACTGCATACAGTGTTATTTTGGAGGGTGTCCCCAAGTGACTCACTTGTGCTAGTTTGTATTATCGATGCCCCTAAAAACATCCTACTCTCAACGCCCACTGACTGAACCCAGTAGTGCTGCAATCTGGATGAATCACGCAATGGAATCTGCTTTGGCCGAGCACTAACAGCCCAACAGTCATTTCAGAAAAACTTAACATACAAGTAGAAGCCATGTCCCCGAGGACAAGATAATATATGCCAAACATAACTGATATTTGAAAGTGTAACAAATGGATGCAACTGGCATATTATGTCTAAATTATGACAAATGGCAGTGGACAGATGATTTATTCAGTCAACCACCCATGTCTGCCATAAAAGGGCATTTCCTACAGCCTCAAATTGCAGCTGTTGGAGGACAAACCGTGTGCGGGAAACATGATTTATCTGTGACTTACAGAATGTTTCTTGATTTGACAGAACAGTCACAGTTTCAGGTCATCCTCTTGATAACCTTAAGCTGTATCTCTTCATAGGGTGTTACAGATAAAATCTCAAGTCAGTATACTGTATATAACTGTGTCTATGCTGAATTTTTCACACCCAATGTTTAAAACCATCTCCTACAATAAGATAACTCAGCTCAAAACCATGGTGTAATGCCGGCCCATGTAATTAATCAGTTACGATTCTATGAATACATGTCTTTCCTATGTCTCTTGGTCCTTAGAGAGTCATGCAAATCAGAGGCTACACTGAGGACAGAGATTTAACTTCACAGGGAAATCCTGACACAACAGTTGGGCCTCTACATGAAGCGAAGGGATTAGGGGAAACCCTCTACGGGAAGCCCAAGCGGCAGCAGCTGGCCTTGTTATTTACGTTTTGAAGGCTGTGTCACAAGAGAAAGTGTGGGAAAGGAGTGGACTACAGTACAACTCAACTATTTCAGGAATACCACTAATGTGGACCTCATAATTACTGTAACCTAAGTGGTCTCTTCCAATTCCGGTTTTGCCATAGCAGTTGACACTTGTCTGGCCCAACATCAGTCCACCCTCATGCAGCTGACATACAGTCTCACATAACCAAAATTTGGGAAAGGTTAGTATTTCACTTTTTAGACTGTGATCTATTAATGTTTAGCAACATTATTCAGTGGAAAACTCCCCTTTTCCAGTCTTCTTATACACTGTCATGCCATAAAACAAGTCTCAAATCTTGCTTCACCTCTTTCTTTTTTGATTTTACTTAAAGTTACACAAGGCAACTTTGTGTCTTGATGGCTCCAAATGACAGCAAAAAGAAACTGTCACATGATGTCAGTAATTGTCCAATTTGCCCAAATTTCATTTGGGAAATAGGACAAATCCATGGGGCTTCAGTTAGCGGGGATGGGACACTCTTTTCTATTGTAGTCCCATTTTGTGATTCAGGCTGCTAAAACGGGTGTATTTTTACATAACCTTACCGAGAGTAGCTTTAAAATGTTGCCTCATCTCTATGTGCCCTTTCCAGTCACTGTAATTACTTCTTACAGCCACAAGAGGGTGTGCAGTGCTTAGCCTTGCACAGCCAAACAATTATACAGCAAGCAGACAAATGCTGGGCCAGGATGAAGAGCCTTTAATGAAGAACTTTGTGAGTTCTGTGAACAGGATGCAGATAAAATAACAACATCTGACCACAACCTGTGCAGTGGTTCACCATTTTGTGATTTATGCATGAGGGCTTTGGTCTATGTTCTAAATGTTTCTATGTTTCTGTCTCTTTGTCAATGTCTAAATTTATGCAGCACAAATTCAAGATTCATGGTGTTGTACAGTGTTGGCACTGCTATACTGGGACATTTCCCTGCCTCTGTGCAGCAGGAACCCGTCAGGTCCTGTTATCAGCTTCAGAGCAGGGGAAGGTGAGGTGAAGACCACCCATCTTGAGTGGCCCTGCTCACATTCCAGCATGTACACACTGGAGAGCCTTGTCAGTAACTGGAGACCTGAAGACACTGCAGGCCAGCTTTGATGTCTATATTCAGGAAGGACTCCCCGGTTTACTGCTGGATAGTGCATTTATCTGACTTTTGGAGATGCAGGCTTATGTATGTTGGCTGATGGTTGTTGTGTCTACCCGGTTAAGCTCATTGGCCTTTGCGCTCTTACGTAAAGCAAGTAAAAGCAATATAAAACAGTGTAGTATTTGTAAAAACTCTGTTGTAGAAGTGAGAAAGTACCCTGCTATCCAGTAATCATTCATGTACTCCACTTCCTCTAGAAATACATTTAGGTCATCAAAACTAGATGTGCATAAGAGGAACTGAAATGGTGGCAATCATGTAGTACAACTGTAATTCGTGATGGTGTGGTAGTGTGACAGGCCTAAGGATAACCTATGAACTCTACGTATAAGAGTTCATGGAGTTCCATTAAACAGCACCTACTACGCTCATACTTCATATCCAGGCCACAAACAAAGACAATTTCCAGTGACATTTGGTATAATCAACCCATGTAAAAGGCAAACTTATCAAGCCCTTCTATGTTTATACAAGGGTTCAAATGGAGTAACTTCCTTGATTCTTTCATTTTGAACTCTTCCTTTTTAGGAAATGGGCCGCTGCCTTGCAGCCCCTCTTGGGATTCTGTGGGAATTCCTTAGCTGGTTTGCTCGGCAGTTGGTTTTCAATCCTCCAATATTGTTGTTTCAGCATGTGAGGATGGGTGGGAGGCGGAATTGAAAAAATGTGTTACGCTGCCTTGTGCCATTTTTGACAAAGCTCTGTCTCAAGATTGTAAACAAATGTGTGTGGTTTGCTTTATTTAAAGGAGGAATCCATGCCCCAAAGTGTTGCAATTGGCAGAGTGACACCAGTGGTGTATCAATTGTCCTGCGATGTCTAAAAGATATTTTTTGCACACCCTCTTAGTGTTGTAATCCATACTTTTTCAATGATACATTTCTACTGGACATGTCCTAGTCCTGAAATTGTTGCTTGTTTGTATTTATATGTATATTGTATTTTGCTAAGGAAGGGAATAATAAAGTTGTACCATAAAGCCTTGTATATTTTGTTTCTCTTTGCTGAATCCAAAGGCACAGCTTGCACATATGGATCATTAAAATTTCATATAATCTTAATTGAAGCACACTCATATACACATACAGACTAGGCCTGAATTCCAGTCTGCAGAGGGTACATTACAAAAATAGCCCTAAAAGGATATTTCACTGTTCTCTTTATGGCTATATCCGATGTAATCAATTTGGCGTTTATTAAGAATATCCTGTTCTAGGAGTTCATTTTTCTTTCACTGCAGTCCACAATCTGATCTCTTACCACTCACAGCGCCCCTCTCTCCGCCAGAGGTGCCAGAAGCAGAGCCTGTCCAACAAGTTAGAGTTTACACGGGCTGGAATCCACTCCTCACAACAGTAGACACATATTTCCCTTTTTAGGACATGAGAATCTATTACGTAATTTAGGGAGCACTCACATCTCTAGCAAACTCGCCCGAGCAGAAGGGAGGAGGATGCTGGCAGAGAGCGGCACTCGTAACGGCCAATCATGTGCGAGTGGACCCGCCTGCTAGCCCGCTGATTGGTCAGAAGGCGTACACAGTTCCATTGAGGTTTAGGTTGCTCGCCCTCGCTCGGTGGCTAGGAGTTTTTCACGTTGATGATTCGGGGGGAGTAGTTGTAGTCTTCTTCCCGGAGAGTGAAACTGTCCTGGGAAAAAAGTGTCGGGGCTGTTTTAGGCGTTTGTAGCGTGAGTTGAGGGAGCAAACAAGTTAAGGGACAGGAGGTTTATTCGTTTTTCTCTTGGATAGTAGTTTAAATTGGCCACAATGCCGGTTTTTCACACGAAGACGATAGAAAGTATCCTGGAGCCGGTGGCTCAGCAGATATCCCATCTGGTGATAATGCACGAAGAAGGTGAAGTTGACGGGAAAGCGATTCCGGACCTATCGGCACCGGTGGCTGCTGTACAAGCGGCCGTCAGCAACCTTGTTCGTGTGAGTACTTTCTTCTATTCCCCCGTATTTCATACAGGAAAGTCTGCTACCTCAAGTCTTCGGGTCTTGTAGGCTACCTGTCGCTCTTTGTCCCACTCCCGCTTCTGAATTCTTTTAATATTTGAGCTTATACAGGGCCACCTGCTACAATGTTGCTCTCTCCTCGGCTTATTGTAAGGGAATATGCAGGCATTCAAAGTTTCTTGAAGTTGTTTCACTCGGGGCAAAGGGCAGTGACGCCCTTTTCCCCTTGAAAATATGTCCTGCCTCCTCTGGAGTCGACTGCCATATCTTGACGTAGGCACTGCTATAATGTATGAGCCAGATGCATCACCTCTTACATGTACTGTGGCAAAATATTTCACTACTTCATTAGTTTCAGTTCACTGGAAAGAGTACATGTGTGGTCATCTTTGACCATTGTTGTGTATTACAGCTCTGTTGAAATATTGTGGTTCAATGCCCAAGAGAGAGTCTTAACCTGTTAAGCAATGCAACAGCGATGTTTTCAGAAAGCTCACTAAACCATAACGTATGTAAAACTCTGTGCATTTAATACCTTTTCCAACCACAACGTCCAGACCCACTTACAAATATGAAAATGCAATGATTGATGATTGACAGGATGACTGACAGGATATGATTTGGTCATTGCAATAAAGTATTAAATGCAAGTCAACATACTATCACCTTAGACAGAGCACTCCTCCTAAATGCTGCCCTTATGTATATTTTTTAATAGACTATCACATAAATCCATAGTAATTTGTCTTGATCTTTGTTCCCATTTATAAGACAAACTATTATTTGGAGTAATTTAGACTAAGGTACAGCAAATGCTCATCACACACCCCACCCAGCCACACACGCGCGCGCGCGCACACACACACACACACACACACACACAGCAATCATCAGTCTTTTGGACTATTGATTATATTGCTTAGGTGTCTTTTTAAAACCACAATTCGAACAGACTGTACATCCCTTCTCTGAGCTGCAGGCTTCTGTGGTTTTCAGTATATTTAGAATCAAACACCTACATAACCACATTGATGTTTTACAGAGCCACATCATAGGCTGACTGTGTGAAAGCCATGGCAGCAAGTAAGACCTATGCCTTGTGTGACAGTCTAGATAATGACTAAACCCCCCAGAAATCAGTACCATATTTAACCATATGTATATATCTGTACGTTTTCCCCTTTTTGTTTTAAGAGAGACACTGCTGTACATGGTAGGAAATGACGGTGGTGAAAGCAGCCAGTCATCTCTTAGCCTGCGACACACTGTTACAGCAAAACACGACAAGCCTCTTATACAGGAAAGGAGAGAAGATATCAGTGTCCAGTCAGATGTTGTGGTTTAACCCCTCCGCCCCCCCAAAAGGAAGCTAATTTAAGACAGTTGTTCCTCCAAATAGCTGGTGTGGTAAACTCAGTGCAGTTGTGTTGCTCTCTGTCAGCCGGGTAAAGCAGGGAGTCCCTGGCAGTTGTTGGGCGGTAAATTTGGACAATTGCTCTGGCGTCTCCTTTCAGCAAAGGAATGCTTCATTTAGACTGATGGGTTGCCATTGGCCTACAATTAATTTGGTAGATTTTACAGTCATTTTAACCCTGTTCTGCATTCTTTAGTGTTTTTGTTGTTTCTCAAAACCCTCTCTTGAGCTGAAAGTCTTTACTCCATTGTATGTACTGTTCATATGTCCACACCCACCACACTTCCTTCCTCTGAGGGGGATTACAGATAGGTGTGACAAAGGATGAAGATATCACCACACTGCAGACACAGTGTCAGTGTTTTGAAGCTGATTTTACTTTCATATTGTCAAGGTGCATAAAAATAGTATATTGGGTAGCTGCTCTTATATGCTATCTCTGCCAGGAAAGTTTTATTAATACTTTGTTACACAGTAAAATTAAATTGAACCTATGGTAAAATCAACCCACAATAAGATCCTTTACTTGCTGTTGTTGTTTTTACAGATGTTACAGGGGTGATCTCCATGGATGTTATAATAATAATAATGATAGATGCATTCACTAGAATGGGGTTCCATCAAGGGAACTATGCTGCTGTATTTTGGATCACTTCAGTATTTTCTCTACTTGATAGATCTAATTATGATTATGGCACATAATTCGCAACGTTAAAGAGATTAGAAGTAAAACAACCTGTTTGATCAAGTGCTGTATAGAAGTAGATTTTAAGTAATACAGACAGAAAAATATCATTTGTTTCCACCATTAAAAGAAAAAAAAACACCCACTCTCCCTGACTGACTATGTCTATGAAAGTGAAGCGCATTAGGCTATTGGTCAGTGTTTAAGTTAGGAGTCAACTGAAGAGATTTACTTTAAAATTGAATTCATTTTTTGAAGACAGAATCATTTATGTTTTTCAAAAATCTGCCCGATGAATTTCAGGTGATTTTTTTTTTCCACCTAATGAAGGTGTAGCATTTTGGAGGAAAACCTCTCATTTGCCTGTTAAAGACCTTGTCACAACATTGCAATAATCCTTTAATCTGGAAATATTAGTGTTGCTGTTGAATTTTGCAGCAGTACAATCAGTCCCTCTCAACATGTTGGGAACATATGATTATGTCTTATGCTACTGCAGCCTAGCTGGGGGTGAAATGATCTAAGCACTCTGGACTATCTGAGGAGTGATCAGATATTTCCAACAGTGGCATGAAGGCGTAGCTCTGTAATTATTTCCAGTTTCCCTGGAAACAGTACACCATGGACAGTGTTATGATTCCTTTGAAATTAAGGGTCAGATGTAAGTTTTTGTGGCTTCAAAGCTCCACCAGTTGTGTCTGACTCATAGATTACAAGGCTAAAAAAATCTTTCTGTGTGGCCCTCTGTACATTGTGCTTCACAGTTCTTCAGAAGCACAAGAATATTCTAGGAAAACAGGAAGTTTTTTTTTAACTTATTCTGCTTCCTAGGTACTGTTGTTTTGACCCATGCACTTTATTGTGTGCTTATATTCTCAATACATGAAGTTAAGTTTCCCCTGCTGTTGCTCTTTTCAGGGGGATGAGGCTCTTTGAGTGTGCTAAAACTTGTCCATCAAATAGTTCCTCAGTGGTCTAATTGCCTTTCACCAGACATTCTTAGGACAAGGCTGTGCCAAAGAAAGCCATTCACCTTATTGTTTCTGCTCCCAGAAAACCACATGTTGCACAGACTTGTAGGCCACAGGCTACCTCTAATGAAATCTGTTAGGGATTTCTTTGCCCAGACGCCTAAACAGCTTATCAAGGTGGTTACTGAATGACTTTAAATCTCTGTGTTTGTTTAGATTTAGCTTTCAAATCATATTTACTCGGGCTGTTAGTGGTGTTTAGCTCATTTTTCACTGCCAGAATTTGTCTTGAAAAAGAAAAATGAGACAGTCATGAGTATCTAAAAAGGAATTTGAGTCTGAGGAGATAGGCTGAATGTTGGGTTGCTGCATCCCTCATGATAACTTTGCAGACGTGTGAAGTATTAATTGGAAATGGCCTAATCATATTATTCCGGATGCATGGAGAAGAAAAGGTCAGTCTTCGTAATGGGCCAAAACGTTTTAATCGTAACAAGACCACAAACCTTTGTGGGCTGTCTTGTCTGTGCTACGGGGTTTCTGTTGTCTTCTTGCACTAGTCTTGCGCTTTATATTGAGTCCAAGGACTGAATGAAAGACCCTAAATGCCACGACTCTTCACTAACACTCAGTATCGCTGATGTTCAGTGTTGCCTGATTGAGACAATGAGCCAGACCTCAATTAAAGATGAATGTCAGGAATGTGAAGAATTCTTAGTGGGCAGGAATGTGTCACAGCTCAGAGGGGGGTTGATCCGATCCTTTTGAATCAAGGATTTTAAGCAGTGAAATATTCAGTCAAATTATTGATTAACAAGGCTCCTCTGAGAGAAGTCTATGTTCACAAGGACACTGTTTAGTCCCACAACAGTAGCTTCAAAATTAGGTTGGACACACACAAATGCAGCTTGAAGCTTGTAAATATTTTTCCCAGTGGGGCACGGGTAATTGTGGTCGTTCTATTTGTGGGTAGCAAGGCTGTTTGGAGAGATCATCAGTAGCTTGGGCAATGCGTGTAGTGATTTCCCCAAAAACTAGGCAAGAAAAACAAATCACACATTTGGTTTAGTGTGTGAAATGAGTCAGAATCTGGTAGAAGGCATGCTATGCAAAAAGTTCTGAAACTGTAAAAGCACGGTATAATCGTAGCAAGACAACAGAGCGTTAAGATTTATTTTTATTGCTGAGTTGAATAGCAATAATTATGTCCTTCTATAACATTGTTCATACTGCATTGTAGGTGATTCTGAGTGTCCAAATATTTTCCTGCTAGGGCTTATAGAGTCACAATGTTAGTCTGTGTCACTAGTCATTCTTTTGAGATGACTAAACAAAGACATTTTTAGATCAGGCCTGTTGTACTTCATCATTTTTGCAGTTACTTTTTATAGGCTTTGGATAAAGAAAAGAATGCTAATGACATAGGGTCTTGGAACTGATTAAGCTGTAGTGTTTCTCCGCCTGCCTTCACGGTCCACAAAGGCAACATCTGGAGACTGCAGCATCATGTGCCATGTACTGAGGCAGCTTGTGTCAATCAATTAATGTCTCAACTAGTCAACATTGTTTAGATAATAAAAAACAGCATCTTCTGCAATTCTTGATTACAGAGTACTAGTGTACTTGTTGCACTAACCAAAGAAGTTCAGATACTGGCACTTGGACTCAACTTCAGTTTTTGAGCTGTGTGAGACTTAAGACTGCAGTCACTACACAGGAAACCTCAACTGCACACTTGAAAGTGGTCACCAACCTGTCATCATTTTCTCATCTTGTATTTCTTTCAACTTTGTTAAAGATCAGTAGAGTAAACTCTACCATAAGAAAGCATTTGAACTGTGCTGTGCTTAGATTAGTGCTTGATGAAGTCTTGCAACAATCATTTAAGATCTACTTTGTTAATCTTTCACAGATGGGAAACAACTGTGTGCATAAACCACTTTGCCTGGGCCTACAAAAGAAAATTCTTCACATTACCTGCCTCGCTAGCATCCTGTAATTTGTTTAGGGAAATGATTTCATGCTGACACCATTTGAGTGGAACATTTCAAGGCTGCAGTCTGACAGCTTGGCAATGATGCATGGGCTAGGGGTCCTGAAATGCTTGCATAGTCTCTGATCGAAAGAGATAATTTAAAATCCCCACAGAAATGCTTTGTTGTCTTAATAATGGATTTAAAGCATCGGCATTACTGCATCTCTCTTTCTTTCATCAGTCATATGAAACTTGGACAGGCTAGGGGGAGGAGGTGGAGGAGGCCGTGTGTTGAATTGATGAGGAAATGCAGGAAGCCAAATCAGGAAGACATGGCTGTGGCTGAAGCAGCCAGAGTGGCCTGCAAGAGCTCCAGCAGCTGTTGGTAGTGAGCAGGAAGGGGAGCAAAAGCTTAAGTTTGAGTGAGGGAAGAGAAACCCTTCCCCCTTAGCAATGAGAAATTGATGGTTGCAGCCGGTGACAGAGGAAATAATGCAGTGAAGGAGTTAGATCAGGAAACCACAAACCAGTTCACGACTCACTGAATCACCTCTGTTGGGATCTTTGAGTGCTCTGGTTGCAAGCTGCAAGTTGTAGACAACTTGAGATGTAGACAACTCGTCTACAGCTAATCCTGCATTGAATCACTCTTCTTTTTAACACAGGATTCACACTGAGAGTTTCTTCCCAGTAACACTGGATGAGCTGCTAAGCTGCTGTAATATGAGATAGATACAGTAGAGTGATATATTCTGCTTGGCTACACGGCCTCTTTTGGCACATCCAAGCAAGCCTTTTGATTTGTGTCTTTCGTCACCTTGGACACCCCATGTGTAGCTACTTCCTGCACTACATTAATAAAACATGTTTGACACCCCATGACAGTTGTGTGATAAAGGAGGTGACCTACCTTGTATGCTGTTGTTGTGATTCATTATTAGCCAGAAGCCAAGTGATACCTTAGAACACAGCGCTTGCTAGATCTAAAAGACTATTGATGAAAGTTAGCTAATGAAGGGCTGTGCCAGCAATTTGTATGAGCATGTTTCATCAGATTACAAGGCAGAGTTACTCAGAATCAGAGCTGCACTTTGAGGTGCCAAGTTCTCTACAGTGTAATATAAGCACTATTATGTGATACTTTTTTCTTACACATGAAAGTTCATTTGTAGGACATTGCTAAGGACACCAGTGACCACGCTTGCCAGAATTTTACCATCAAAGATGTGTCACCATGACTAACTTAGCATTGTGCGATTTCTGCATGTGAAACATGTGAAAGGCAGGCTGTGTCTTTGCAGCCTTGAGGCTTTGAGAGTGGCCTTTCTTCTCACTGCTGAGCGATGGGCTGCTGTCAACAAAGCCCAGTCTGTTCTACAGGCCCGGACACTTTATCAAGCTACTTCACAACACTGGATTTCCTCACGGCGCTCTTGGCTGGAAAACGGAGTGTCAACGTTTCCACTCCAGACACAAATGGTAAATGGGTTTACCGGCCAGCCCTACAACCTTACAGTGTGGCATGTGACAGCATAGTGCAACAATGACACTGAGCCAATGAAGGGATTAAAAAAGGTGGAAGTGAATTACTTAACAACTGCCCCTCCTTAAAGCTGTTTGCCAGGATCTATTCATGGAGTCTATATGTTCTGTGCTTTGGGTTGTGGATATGTTGCCCAATGAGTACGTTGCTAGCTGGCATTAACAGCTAGCAACATGCTCAAAAAAAACCAAAAAACAGCAGACTTAGAGGGTCTTTCCCGTCACAAAGAATGAGTTGAAACTATCATCTTGGCCAGTGTTGGGATCAGAGGTATAGGTGATCCAAAAACCTGACAGTGGCTGAGTATAGAGAAGGGGGCCAGGCGTCACGACACTGCTTGACAACAACAGCTAAAACTCGGGTCACAGTTCTATTTTTATGGCGGATTGTTTGGATCGTGACTATGGACGGTTTTTGAACTTGAGACTGCAGGAAGAGGCTCTGGGGGGAAGAGGAGGCAGATAGAGGAGATTTGTACACTGCAGTATCAAGAGCCTCAACTTCTCTTGGTGTCAGACACTCCTGTGCCTGAAGACACCATCCTGTAAGGAGAACATAACCTGAAAACTACAGCATTCTTTTGGCTGTCGTATTTTAAGCCTATACCAACAGGTCTGATTCCCTGTTCCCGCCTCTGTTCAGCTACAGTCATGTCTGAACTCGCCTTCACCCCATATGCTGAGTAGTCTTAACAAATCAGTTCATAGATCTAACAAGTATACAGTGATAGTTTCCCCTGAGTCAGTACAAATGCAGAAGTCAAACATTTTGTCCATATTAGGATGGCCACTCTAATCTTATTTACAAAGCTTTGTGGTACAAGCTGCAGAAAACACAGCCAACAAACACAGTAATCAGAAAGCTATTATTCCTGAGACAAACAGATGGGCAGGAAAGTAAGGTGTATCTTGCTCAATGACACATAATGGACACTGGCTGTCAAAGGAATCAAACTGGTGATCTGCTGGCCGAGCTGGATCTTCTCTCTAACAATCAGTCCATCATGCCATCTCATTTTATCAGTCAGCATAATGCTACAAGCTCACCTGAAGGCTTTCATTACCACACAGTCAGTGAGGTCTCCTAGTACATTTAAAATACAGATATTCCATGGTCAACATAGGACAAGGTTTTAACTTTATGAAGGTGTTGATGTCAGTTTCCTTTAAATTGTTATTGTTTTTTTGTTGGTGTGTAATGTGTGGTGAATGTGCTACAAGCTAACATTTCTACTTTGTCCACCAGCCCATATACTTTTTTTTTATTGTGAGGCTACTGTTTTCCGTAGTGTTGCCAAAGCTGTATGGACTTCCTGTTCTTTCTTCTCTCCTCACTTTTGTTTACTACTCTTTCAGTGTCCTACATCCCATCTCCCCCACACCGTGGTCCTGCTGCCCTTTAGTTGAACGGGACAGGAGTGCCTTAGTCTGTTGTTTTTGGCTTTTGTTCAGAGTTACTCAGGGGTGGAATGTCAGGGTGGCGTATGTATGCTGCCACTTTCGTCTGAGATGGACAGCCGCTGCTAAGCTCCAGTTATAGCTTGGCACAACCTTTGGCTCTAATTTATATCCACTCAGTTAGTCAGAGTCCCTCTGGTCCAATGAAAAGAGAGTGAGGAGATGTATGTCTGGTCTGCCCCATTACAGGCTCCACGTCAACCATCTGGAATGGCTCTGCTACTGCCTCCAGTTGGACCCGCTGACGAGCTCTCCTGGAATTCCCACCTCGCATCAACACTGCATCACAAATAACCAAAATGAAAGCACAGCCTACCTTTCCAACATTTGTGTGCTTTATATCAGTTCATATCTGTTGCCTGAATGGCTTTCAATTAAACTAAGGTTAGCTTATGTCAAATCTCTGACAAATGCTACTTAGCAAGCATTCTTATAAAATGTATAAACCAGGAGTTAAGATATTTCAATATATCAGATATGTACCTATGTGCTGAACTGTGTAGTTGTGAATCATACAAAACTAAGGAGAGGATCGGATGTCTACCTATTGGGCAGTGATGCAGCGCAATTGACCCAGTCAGTGTGTGACTGTGTCCCTGTCTGAGTGCATATGATCTACCACCCATGGCAGCTCAGTGTGGGTGAGTTATGTGTCCCAGCAGAGCTGAGGTCATGGTGGGGGAGATGAGTCATCTTGGCGTTGGAAGGAGAGGAGGCATTCAGCTGCTTTACGCATTATAGCTGTGCTCTGAGGCCTGGCTCCACTCCAGCAGCACCCTTATTGAAACAATGGTTCAACACTGTAGTAGTAACAAGACAAGTTCTTAAGGAACTGCATGATTTAAGACAAAACTGCAGAGTCTCTGCTTGGGAGTAGCCAGCCTCTAGGGGAGAAAGCATATGTTGTGGTAACAAAGAATTAACTCATTCACATGACATGCTATTTATATATAAAGCATGTGATGCAGTTTTGTAAAAGCTTGGGAATTAATACAAAATGTTCACTCTTATTGGGTTCATAAATTCAACCAGTGCAACTGCATTCTGAGACTTGGTGTTAGGGAGCTCAGTGCTGAGTGATCCATGTCCTTGCTACTAATGGAGTATTATGCCTATGACACCCCTCAAGTCTGCAGTGTTATATAATATAGCCCAGTAGTTTGCAGTGTCCTTGTCATTTTTTTCTCAATAGCAATAAACAGTAACATTTTGGTAGTGTCAGAAAGTAATACCTTAATGATTCATCCTAAGTGTTTGTTTTTCCCCAAAAAACGGCTACAACTTGAATAAATCTATCCATTATACTTTGTCAAAATCCTAGTCAAGTCTAATAAATGAAATTAAGTATATAAATGCAGTTAAGTACAGTAAAAGAGATTATGTATGGGAATTGATGGAAGCACAGCAAGATACAAACCCTGGCACATTCTTTGTGGAGTGTACATGTTTTTTCTGTGTTCACCTGCCACAGTCAGAAAACCAAAAGTCAGAAGGATTTGAAGACAAATAAAATTGCATATAGGCATGAAAGTGTGTGCAACTGTATGCCTATCTGTGGTAGCAATGTGATGGACTGCTGGTCTGTCCGTGATTACGATGTCTGGGAAAATGAATGAATGGCAGGTGGATGAAGTCAGGTTGAGACTTGCTGAGTAAACTGAATTGAGCGCATATTTAACAAAAAAATGAACACATTTCATTAATTTGTGTCCAACATTTTACAAAGTATATTAAATTGTGCGCACAAAAGAATGGAAATGAGGTATGGATTAACTAAAATGAAAACCAAATGTATTTTGAGCACTCGAATAAAAAGTAGGGCACAAGATACATCTGGTGCACACACAATAGCAGGTTTTTCCCTCGGTGTGGTAAATTGTGGCCTCAATATGTAATTATTTCCGCTCCATTCACTCCTGGGGTCTGTAGTGTGTCTGTGTGACTTTGAATAACCCCTTTATTCCCCAGAGTTTCTGTCTTGCATCAAATCATATGTGTTTACTGATGAAGAGTCTTTGTTTTCCAGGTGGGGAAGGAGACTGTTCAAACCACAGAGGACCAGATCATGAAAAGGGACATGCCACCAGCTTTTATCAAGTAAGCACAAGAGAGTCTGCTGGAAAGCTTACCTCTTTGCAAAGTGTTCACACAATATCAAACCTCTCCAAGATCCAATGTATTGCAATAAATAATTCCTCTTGAATATGCAACCCACCAGCCTACTGGCTCTCTCTCTCTCTCTTTCTTTATCTGTTGCAGTAATGGCTGTTTGTACCCAAGCAAAGGTCAGACATGGCATGTTAAGTGCCTCAGAGTCTTGCCCTGGTGTAATATAAATACTAGCAAGAGACTCTTTGGCCAGGGAAGAGTTGCTTTACCCCACGGGAGAAAGGCATCAAACTCATACACGTTCATAAGATCCAATGGCCGCTGCGTCAAATTTAGGTTACATTTAGGTCCTAAATGTATGTATGGATGTATAGATATAGATGCAGAGTGGCGGCGATGTGTCTATTTTCCACGCTGAGTCAGCTTCTGTTTACATTACTTTGAATTGCTTAATTCAATGTTTTGCAAGCCTATGTGAGAAATCATTAACTTTTGCCCAGCTGTCGTCTGTCAGCATCACAGTCTTTCACCTCCCCTTATTAAATGAAAGATGCAGCAGAGGGAGGGGGCGGCAGGACCTGGGAGCCCCCCAAGGTTAGGGATGAAACGCATTGGCAGGCGTAGGTCGTCAGGCTCAACACATTTGGCGCCTCGAAGTCACATCGTCACCCTGTCGTCATCCATCAGCACATGTGCTGGAATGTGTCTCCTTCTCTAAATATAGTGTCTGTTGGGGTCCGGTTAATGCATGGCTGTCTCGTCTCTCGCTAGTGCACGCTGAAGGACACCGTTGGCTGGCTCTGCGAACACACACACATACACACACGCACACACACAGACACACACACACACACACACACACACACACACACACACACAACGAATACTGTAGAAAAAAAGTGATCACTAACTGAATCTGTTTCACTTGTAGAGAAGTGACATTCCGCACAGTTTC
>OMKZ01038091.1:8699-28421 GCA_900302535.1 Neoniphon sammara | reverse complement strand
TCCATCTTATCAATTGATGCCGACCAAAATCTTGTTAAAGGAAACATTTTGCCCTTTTTCCAACTTACCCAGATTGAAACAAGATGTTCGATACATTTTCACCTCTCTACATCCACTTGTTCAGTTCCAATAAGTAGCATTTCCTGTTAGCTTAGCATGAAGACTTGAAGTCTACAGGAGTCATTAGCCTAGCTCCATCAAAGTGAAAAAATAAACCTTACAGCAGTTCCAGAGCTGTCTTATTTACACAGTGTGTCATGTGTATTTGAAATACATGTCTTGGAATTCTTAAAACAAATAAAGTTTTTTCATTTTATGAAAAGTTAGATAGTAGGAACAGTAACTGCTGAACATATGTACAGTTCCTACCATCGAACTTCTTCTAAAACCATTCGCATTTTATGAAAAGTTAGATAGTAGGAACAGTAACTGCTGAACATATGTACAGTTCCTACCATCGAACTTCTTCTAAAACCATTCGCATTTTATGAAAAGTTAGATAGTAGGAACAGTAACTGCTGAACATATGTACAGTTCCTACCATCGAACTTCTTCTAAAACCATTCGCATAAAATAAATAAAATTCCAAGATGTGTATTTCATTACTGTGTAACACACGATACACATAAATAAGACAGTTCCGGAGTTTCTGTAAGGTTTATTTTTTCATTTGATGGAGTATTTATGCTGAGCTAACATGAAATCAGTGGACGTGCAGAGGTGAAAATGGTATTGAACAGCTCGTCTCACCCTCTGTAAGTTGGAAAAAGGGCATCATGCCCAAAATGTTAGAGTATTCTTTTAACCGCTCAACATCTCACTTGTCTGGACGTCGCACTTCAGTCCAGACCAGAAGCACCCAAAGCATGTCTTTTTTTAAACTCACTTTCCAGCTTATCCGTGACCTGACAATTTTTCACTACCACTTTAGACTCTTAGAGTCAAACGCTTTTTGCCTCCGACAAAGAGCAAACACTAAAGCAACAGCCGAGGAAGTACCAAAACTGTACAAGAAATTATGTCTTTTTACCAACATGTCCGCTTACAGATTGAGCATCCATGTGTTGAAGAAGCTTTGGCTGTTTGTGTGGGTGATTTTACATTGGCCCCACAGAACCGAATCATAGAATAATAACAAAAGCAAGGAGCTCTGTCATGAAGCAACTAATTTTGGTCACAGTCTGTCGGTGTAATGGGAAAATAGAGTCCAGGTAGAAAATGGACAGATGTAGGGTTTAAATCAGGTTAAAATGGGATTTAGGGTGTCTTTTGGCCCATTTTAGCTTGAAATTTGTGTGTTAGCACTATGCAACGGAGGCATTGACCATGTCAAAGTGGATGGATAGCAATCTGTCTGCTATGAGGGTCTTGTGGCTCTTCTCCATGGTCCGTCCACCCTTTCATATCGTTAACACCTTTCCTTCACCCCTGTCAGAGAAGACCTGATCCGAGCTGCCAGCCAGCGTCGCGTCTTGACCCGTGATTTTCAAGTAGAAAATTCTCCTTCAGTGTGGTAGACTGGTTACAAAGTACTGTAGGCCTTTTTCTGTAGTGTAAGGAAAAAGGGGTTGTAGTGGTGATTTTTAAGCTTTTTTTTTCGTTCTCATGTGTATAGGATGTGCCTACTCTGTCGACTGTGTCCACACGAGCCACTGTAATGGTTGTAAGATGGCAATGATAGTGTATGGAGGTGATAGGGAAGGCTTCACTCTATTGTAGTTACTCAGCTAGTTTCTTTGGTCCTTCACCTGTGGGCTCGAAGAAAAAAAAAAAACTATTGACTCGTTTTCTCTCACTGATGATGGTTGATGCAAGTACACTTTACATGGGATAATTTATTGTTGTTTCTTCAATCTTTCATGTCTGCTTAGCCCTCACTACTTGTTTTATTTTTGTTACCTCCTGGTTAATTTCAGTTTTAACTGTGGAGAAGGTTGGCGACATCCCACAATGCATTTCTTAACTGGATTCATGGGAAGTCTTAACCCCCACTTTAAGGCTTTTATGCCCCCATTTGTAATGCCACTGTATTTGTGTATTTTAAAATTATGTAAATAAATTAATAAGTGCTTGTATTTGCTGGTGATTGTGTTTATTTGTTTTGTAGGTTGGGTGACTCAACTGAAGCTTTATGCAAATGAGAGTGGAATTTATTATGTGTTTTCATGTCAGGCCTCAAGGCATAAAATTACCTCAAATGCTAAACTTCTCATTGCAATCCATTGCATCCTGGCTTTCGGATGTGCAGCGCTGCAATGAAGCAGCTCTATCCAACAGTGTGTGAATGTGATCACTGGGTGGCGCTGTAGGATAACCTGGCTGCCACCGCACCACCAGGACTGTTACACAACAGGTCACAGTGCTCCTCTCCCTGCAGCATCCACTGGAGAACAGAATAACACAAATAACACAACCCAGTCGCTATCAAGGGTTTCATAACTATGGGAAGCCTGTTTACAGATTGTAAATATCACAGTAGACTTTCCCACTGGTCTGGAAAATCCTGGAATAGCATGGAATTTTAAAGGTGTATTCCCAGGAAGACTAATAATTCTCTGGGAATACCAGGGAATTTTACAAATATGGTTACTTTACCTAAATATAGCAGAATGTACTTTCCAGCTCATTGCACACATTCATTGCAGTAGATGGTTTCCAGACTGAAAAGCAACATTTAAACAATGAAGAATGTTTTTACAGGGTCCTCACTAGTTCTCTCTAGAATTTTGAAAAGTCTATTCCAGACAGGCAAAGTCAGGGGATTTAATAAATTTCGGAATAAGTCATGGAATATCATGGAATTTTGGCCTTCTTAATTTAAAAAAATGTCCGTAGTTGTGAAACCTGCTGCTGCTCTGATGCAGTTACATGCAGGGTTCTTGGGTGGGAGCAAATGTGATGTGAGAGAGAAAGAAGACTGGCAAAAGGTGATGAGAGAAACCGCATTGAATATTATAATAATAATATATGACAGTAGGAAATAGCATGATGTGTGTGTGGGTGTGGGTGGCAGGCTACAACACATCTGTTATTCCATTGTGTGTGTGTGTGTTGAGGGGAGAGCTTATACAAGAGGAGGCTGGTATGATCTGACGTCAGCTAATCACGAGCCTCCTCCCCACAGCAATGACAGTTTATTCCCTTATTAACACTGTCAATCCAACAAAGCATCACAGAATGGCAGTACGACAAACCTGCACAGATTCATGTACAGAATGGGCAGCTTGCACACAAATGAGAAGAGCTGCTGCTGTTACTCAAAGCTAACCTAGTACAGGGGTTTGGTCAAGATGGGTTTTTAAATACTGATAGCTCAAGCTGTGAACCAAAATTCAATATAAAAACTACAACAAAATACAAGTATTCATTGGGTCCCTCAGAATTTTATTCCTGCTTCAATGGGAAATCCTCCAAAACACTACTTAGACCACCGTGGGAAATTAGGAATATGAAATATGATGATTTTTTTTATTTTTTTTTTTCATGTGATCTTAAAAGCTGACTGTCCACATTGTAACTGACAAGTGAGCGATTGGACTACTGTGTTTAAACAGTGTAATCATTTACTGGTTGTCATAGCCCTTTCTGTCCAGCAACTCTGGATGCAACAAGCTAGTAATGAGGGGGTAATCCTACAACATCTCATGTAGATATCATGGTGATAATTAGTAAAAAGGTTAAGGCTAAGTATCTGCAATTGCTCTTTATACTGAGAAACATAGGCCAAATGGGTTCTGTGGTGGCAGCTTCAATGTGTTTTGGCATAGATTCTACAAGTCTCTGAAGTCTACTGGAGGAATGGAACACCATTCTTCCAAAAGATTCTATACATACAGAGCGATATTATAGTAGGATGGCAGTGCATAAAGCAATCATTATAAAGACAAATGCACGTTTAACAGTTCAGTGGTGCAAAAACCAAAGACACTGGTCTACAGAGATGTGGAAAAAAGTGATGTGGTCAGATGAGTCATCCTTCACCATATTCCTCACATGTGGGCAAGTGCATGTGTGGCGAACACCGAGAGAACGCTACAGCAAGGAGGTCTGCTGCCTCTGTTATGCTGTAGGGGGCATTTTCCTGGCATGGATTGGGTCCACTTGTCCCCTTAGAGGGAAGGCTCACTGCAAATCAATACAAAGTTATTCTGAGTTATCACCTTTATCATATGATGAAATATTTCTATCCTGATGGGAGTTGTCTCTTCCAGGGTGATGAAGCCCCTGTCCACAGGGCATGAAAGGTCACTGAATGGTTTGATGAGGATGAAAATGATTTAAATCATATGCTATTCTTCACAGTCACCAGATCTCGACCCAGATGAACACCTATGGGAGATTATGGACCTACGTGTTAGACAGCGCTCTCCACCACCATCATCTTAACAACAAATGAGGGAATATCTTTTGGAGGAATGGCGCTCCATCCCTCCAGTAGAGTTCAGAGACTTGGAGAATCTATGCCAAGCTGAAGCTGTTCTGGCAGCTTATGATGGCCCAATACCTTACTAAGACACTTGATATTCGGTGCTAATTTCTATGGCATGAATAAATAGTGAAATGACCCATTTGCCCATTTTTCTGGGGACAGCCTATAATTACCTAAAGGTCCCCAGACCCCAGGGGTCTGGGGACCCCACTTTGGGAACCATTGAATATACACTATTTCCTTCTTTATACGTTCCTTGGTAATGAAATAATCCATTCAAATAGCTAAAACCTAGGTGATGTCATGGAAGGACATGAAGAACATATAAAGGGGTTCTTGGTTTCATTCCAATAGTTTCAGAACTTTGAAGTTATACGTTGGAACGTTTGAAGTGAAATGGGAAAAAAGTTACATTTCAAACAAAAACAAATCAGTTTTGGTCCCTTCCCATGGTGTCAACCAGCCACAGAATGAGGAACTCAGCTTTAATTCAGAATGATGTTAACATCTGTCTGCTTATACCCATAAAGCCTGATGTTTTTGGGCTGTTTCCTGTTTCTGGCTCAGGTTCCATTCTTTCTCCTTAATAAGCCACAGGGCAGTTCTCTTGGAAGAGGACAGAGATTCATGTTTTCATCCTGGTGCAGTTAGGTGGTGCCATCTGAGTTTAGCTAGCATTGTTCTCACCTGGCCATATGAAGCGAACTACAATTAAAAGCACCTCAAAGTTCTAATATACCACTCCTACCATGCACCAGGCAGGAATGCATCCCTCTGGGACACAGTGAAGACCATGATGAAGAAGGCAGACAGGACCTTGCCTTGACCAGGCCATCCCTCTAAGATAGTTAATCACACAGGAAGCTCTTCAGCAAGAAAACAAGAAGCCAACGGCAACTTTAAAGGAATACTCCAACATTTTGAGCAATACCCTTTTTCCAACGTACCCAGACTGAGGCAAGATGTTTGCTAGTCATTCAACTCTTTACATCCATTGGTTTGGTTCCGCTGGTTCAGTTCTGATATTTTTTCACTTTGATTGAGCTAGGCTAGTGACTCTTGTAGACTTCAAATCTTTATGCTAAGCTAACGTGAAATGCTACCCATCGGAACCGGACCAGTGGACGTACAGCGGTGAAAATGGTATTGAACATCTTGTCTCAGTTTGGATGAGTTGGAAAAAAAGTATTTTGCCCACAACGTTGGAGTGTTCCTTTGGACCTGCAGCACTGAAAGGCTTTTATGCATGTAACAAACATTTACGACAATGATAACAACCATTTATTATGGTGAGACAAAAATCGTCTCCCAAAACCATGTGGGAAAATGTCTTATGGTCTGATGAGACCAGTAGTGAAGGGATGTAGGACAGCCACTATTCTCAGCACTGCACTATACACACAAGCTGTACTGATACAGTGACAAAAAGTACAACACACCATCTGTTGTGTTAACAAACAGAGCACATCAACATTTTATATCCCCTTGTGCCAGTGGGGACTGCTATGTTGCTGTAAATGAATCAATCACCTACTCATCCTACTCATATCTTCATCCTGATTTAATGGATAATGAGCAGTGTAATCTTAGAACTGTTTACCTCCACCATCTATAACCTTAGGTAGGTGTATTAGTCAAAGCTGCCATATTCCAGGCAGAACCACTTCAGATTGTCTTTCTGCTGTCTGTCTTTTTGACTAATTTTTGACAGAGTTGTGCCTCTAGAAGAAATTTGGTCTTGTTTGTTCAATTAGCCAAAGTATAGACTGGTAAGTATGGCAGTGCAGCATGACATGTAATTATAAATTAGTCAATCACGTACTCATTCATATCAGGGAAATTAATAAGGTTAAGATAGGGGGAAATCAACTATTTGCAAAAAGGCTCAAGTTGAAGACACATTTGATCTCTCCAAAGATCACAGCCATATCAACCAGAGAATGGCTAAAAAGGTGAAGATCAGTATCCTGGAATGGAGCAGTCAGACCCAGCAGACTGCAGACCTGCAGACTAACTTAAAGAGTTGAGAAAATTCCTGAATACAAATGTCTTAAGTTGGCAGAGACTGATTCAAACAGCCTTACTGCAATTATCAAAGCAGAAGGTGCTTCTACTTTTAAGTACCAAATAAAGGATATGTATAATTAAGAAACTATGCTGGTTGACTTTTTTCAAATACCTTGGCAGAAATGCCAAGGTATTATTTTGCTGGTTGTTCTATAAAATTAAAAGTCTAATTTAATGAGTTTGCATTTTAGGTCTAAGGGTAATCAAACAAGAATAGAATAGTGTGTAGACTTCTGACACAAACTGTATATATATGACAGTGTTGCAGTGGAGTTCTCCTATAATCCCCATACAGTGAATCACCACACTTAAACATCTAGTGCGAAGCTACTGCCGACATACATAACTCTCACATTCTCACTATTTTGTGTGGCAGTGTATACAACTTGCTACATCAATTTCACATTGTTTGTGTTATGTCTTCTTTATGTTACAGCCCCACAAACGACGAACACAAACAGCTGGCTTAAACACTGAATGAAGGGAAATGCTCAGTTATCCCTTAGCGTGCTTCTTAATACACTTCAAAGTACATTTCATCATGCCATACTTCAAAAATGGAATAGGTCTAGATATCATCCCAGGGTCCTCCTCCATCCTTGCTCACAGGCATGTTTCAGGGCTGGTGGCCATGCTGCCATTTTGTTGCGGCTCTTTCAAGAACCTCTCCACCTCCTGTGAGTCCACTATTATACTCTCTGGTCTGAGCTCCTCTATCGCTTTCTCAGTCTCTGTCTCTTTCTTCTCTTCCTTTAACTCCTCCACCTCCTCCTTCTTTGTCACCTTCTCTTGCTTCTCCTTCTCCTCTTTGTCAGTGCCCTGTGGGGTTTTACTGAATTCCTCCATTTTGGCATCGTCAGTCACCATGGCGCTCTCCACCTCACCTGCCGGTGTCAAAGTTTGTTTTCTGATGAATAAGTAGTTACAAATAGCCAAAACCAAAGCTGAGAGGACCACCTCAACACCTGCCAGCAGGAAGACGTACGTGTAGTTCTTGGTAGCATCAAGCAACCGGCCTGAGATAGAGGAGGGAGAAACAGAAAGACGAAATAAAGGTCAAGTGAAGGTGCTACAAGTTGTAATTTTCTCACTTTGGAAGTAATGCTAGTGCCAGTATCACTCAGTGTATGCTAAAGTATTAGCATGGAGCCCGCTATCACTCAAAATAATGTATGCTAAAGTGTTGGCATGGACCACTGAAGCTAATGTGTACTGGGGACATATGGATCATTTTGGTATCCATGTTACTTAATGGACAAGTTGACCAAGAGAAAATCCTGGAGACTGGAGCACACCTATATTACCTATATTTCCAGTGCCCAATATTCCCTTCAATGTATTTTTTTCATGCACTTCACTTTCAAGCACCACTTCAGATATTGTTTACTTAACATGTCCTATTGAATGATGCATTCTTGTTAATATACCAGAGGGCATAGACATTATGGACATTATTGTTCTTTTATGATGAGGGAACAAAGGATTGCATAATGTGTTAATGTTTAATGTTATGTATGTGGCTAATTTTGTTCATGCTAATGCTTGTCAACTTTGTTAATGTTTTCTAATGTTAAAAGATATGTTTGAATAAGAGATTGTCTTGGAAGCATGACCATCAACGCCATTTCAGATATTATCTATGGGACATGTAGGCCTACTCTTAGATAATGCATATTTTAATATAAGGTATGGAAATTAATCTTTTTTATATTGAGAGAACATAGCATTGAAGGAATCTGGGCCAGTCTCAGTTTGAAAAAATAATGCACTGACAGAACGTAGGTCCTGAGAACATAGAACTATAAGGCCCTAGAAACAAGGATGGACCCCATAATAATAACTGCTTTTTGTGTAGTCATCTATAAAAGTCAACAAACTTAATCATGTGTCTGCTGGTCAGCAGCAATATTTAAAATTAACTAGGTCTCTCAGTCTAACATGAGTATACTTGTGTAGTTTTGGTGCATACTGACCAGCACCAGGTGGCCCCACCAGCACAGCAATGGCCTCCATGAGCAGAACCAGTCCAATGGCGCTGGAGAACTTCTCGGTTCCGACTACTGCCATGAGAACCTCAAACTGCAGTGCTCCCACCATGCCATAGGAGATGCCAAAAAAGATGCAGTAGATCACCAGAGATGCATAGTCCTTAGCCTAGGATTAAGATGCACAGAATTTGGCTAGTCTTAAGGAAATAATGATGTAAGATACAGTGTCAAGGCAGAGCAAAGCAAGCATATTTGGAAAACTTGATATTAATGTACTAAATTTTTTATAACTTCACAAAAATCCAAACCTAAAGACTTTTGATCCCTAATTAATCCAGTGGATATAACAACCGATTTAAGCATATGCTGTTGGTAAAGTAATAATCTATTACATTTTCCTATAAATGAATATGCATTTCAATACTCTCGCTGTCCAGTTGGTCTTTCACAGGAAAACTCACACAGTAAGAGCACAGTAACTGATACCTTTACTTGTGGGTTTGGAATAAATACAAAATGGATAGGGTAGTTAGTATGAGCAATGATAGCCGCCCTGGATGAAAGAAAAGGACAACACAGTATCAGACATGCTGCTTGATGAAATTAAATGACTGAGTTCATCTGGTTGTACTTTTGATACTACTGTAGAATGGGTGCTCCTGCCTTACTATCAATAAAGAGACCTCAGTGCTCTACTTAATGGTAATTTATGTTACTGAGGTATGTTGATATGCTGATATGTGGTGATCCAGAGAAAGAGAAAGACCATGAGACCATGAAACCATGAAAGACCATGCTTAAAGAAGTGGGGTCAGTAAAAGTATTTTATATTGCATTTTAATTTGTCTATGTCTCATATCTTCATAAAGAATAGCAACTGGTTGTTGCTACACGCTATTTATCATTTGCAGATTTTTCTTAGCTGAACATATTCAACAATTATCAATTACCAGTGATCAATCATACTGTGGTCAAAATGAATTCTCTAGTTGTATTTTTGTCTTAAGACAGTGATGTGTAATGTAACATTTGGATTTGCGACTATTTCTCAATATCCAACTCATATGCTTACTGTATTACACAAGGGCACGATATTAGGCTTGCAGTTGTTGTTGTTGTTGTTGTTTTTTGCCAGAACTTGATCTTCTAAAATACAATTGTCACAATATTAGCATGCGCATAATAAAACACCATCTGAAATGAGTGAGTTCATCTGGTCTGACTTCAGTCGCTTTTTGCCATACCAAATTGCAGTTTAGCTGGCCATTGCATCAGCTCACCATCTGAACAGAATAAACACCAAAGACGGAGACAGAAAAACACCCTACAACATGTGCTCAGCACCAAGGATGCCAGCACAACTGTAAAAACCAAGGAACTTTCAGATTACCATTCCAGTTGATACCCAGCATGCCGTCACCTACCTGCGATCCAATCAGGTCAGTGGTTCCATTGAAGATCATGGCAAAGCTGAAGAGGTAGACGCAACGAGGCCGCACCCACTTCAGTCCGGCAATCACACCGCAGGTGGGCCGCGCAAATATGTCAATGAAGCCCAGGATGGTGAGCAACAAAGCTGATTTTGTGTCTTCTGTCCCCAGCTCCTTAGCATAGCTCACCACAAACACTGGAGGTACAAATAGTCCCAGCACCATGATGGATGCCGCCACAGTGTAGATGACAAAGCCACGATCTTTGAACACAGAGAAGTCCAGTAGTTTGGCTTTGGCCTTAGACTTCTCTGCCACGTCCAATGCCTCCCTTTCCCCTTCTTTGCCCAGTTCCAGGTCCTTGGTCTTGGGGGTCTTGGGGGCAACCAGAGGCCTCATGAGGGCCCCACAGACACAGCAGTTGAGCAGCATGCCGCCCAGGATGAGGAAGCCCCCTCTCCATCCATACTGGTACTGGAGAACCTGGCCCAGTGGCGAGAGGCAGCACAGAGCCACGGGGCTACCTGCAGCCGAGAGGCCATTGGCCAGCGGACGCTTCTCGCTGAAGTAGCGGTTGAGCATAATCAGAGAGGGTTGAAAGTTCAATGCTAACCCCAGACCTGCAGCACAGGGAGAGAAAGAATGGAGACGCTATGTCAGTCAGCTGTACATTTTTGTCCTGCAGCACTAAAACAGGACCATGTATACCAGAGAAACAGTCTGTCTATCTGTCTATCTATCATAGATCTATCTAATAGAACATAGAATATACTGTGCACAGTACTTTTATTTATGATATATTTAAAGAGGAAACGCTACCCTACTAGTCTAACAAGCTTCCCATCTTTCTGAGTGTTATGTAAATTTATATGCAGATGATACCATTTTGTATTGTTTAACAAATGTTCCTTCTCTGGGTGTTGAAAACATACAGAAGCCAATATTATTAAATATTATTGATTTCATTACTACTACCAATGTATCTAAAGTAGACAGACTCAAGAGTATAATTACCTTGGCATCTGGATGGATGATAAATTTACTTTTAAATTTCATGTTACCAACCTTGGTGTACTCTGAAAAATAATTTATTACTTTTGTTGACCTCATGTGCCCTGCCCATTTTTGCTGCTGTCTTTGTATTTCCTTTTGTTGGACTGAATAGCAAGTATGGGTTAAAGGTACAGTGTGTAGGTAGAATTTTAATTAAGTTGAAGACAGAAATGGGATATAATATTCATAAATTTGCTTTTTATTAGTATGTAAAAACCAGAAATGGAGAATCACAGTGTTTTCATAGTTACAATAAGTCTTTTTATCTATAAAAGGCGCGGGTCCTCCTTTTATGTTGGCTGCCATCATGCGCTGCCATTTTTCTACAGTGCCTCAGATGGACAAAACAACCCAAAGTCATTTGCAATAAACACAATATTCTCTTGCAAGTTGCTGGCAGAAGTGGTGGTGGTGCTAGCACGCCGGTCGGTAGCAAATTGCTGGATTAGTTACCAAAGGGAAGAAAAGTGGTTGGTTAGCTGTGGCAGAGACGACTACACATCCGTGGTGAGGATTACTAAGCTGCCTTATGGGCGACTCTCAGGGCAAAACGCGCACTCAGGCTGTTTCCTTTGGTTGTGTCATGAGACCGTGGAGAATTGGATCATACATATACCGCATAAATGAAAACAAGATGAAGCAAAAAGAGAACGGGACAGACAACGGCAGAAAACTAGAATAAATATCGGCGCAGCTTTTATGTCATGGAAATCACTGAGGATGGCCAGAGGTTTTGAGAGCAACGCAAATGTGTGTGTTCTCCTGCACAGGTAACGAGCCTTAGTAATTATCTTATGTGTTAGTTATTATAGAATGTTTGCAGTCTAAATAACTTAGTAAAATATCCACTACATTACCTCATCACTTGTCGATGCCATGATTTAACGTTACTGTAGTTGAACTAGTGCACTCAGTAGAGTGGATCTCCTCCAGGCGTGTGGACACAATGTCTATATAAAGATTGCTGTTATTGCTTTGTGCCACAACTTGTTGTAGAGAGGGTGAGAGCGGTCACAGTAGTGAGAGACAGCAGCAATTGTCATGCAAGCTAAAGTAGCGTGAACAAACATTTTTCAAAGTTTTTCAATCGCTGCAGTAGCCCAGTAGTTTGTGAGATTAGCCATGAACAAACGCATCATCTCCTGGCAGCGATAATTATTTGACTTCGTGAGATACCGTAGCCTCAGCTGGACACGTTTGGAAAGGGGAGGGGTTGGGGGGACTGCCGTTTTGTTGCATTCTGCTTTGTAACCATTAGATGCCGCCAAATCCCACACACTGGTCCTTTAAGCGTTTCTCAAGAATACATAAATGTTTGAAAATTAAATTAAATTAAACTTACGTTGTAAATGACATAATTCTTATCCCAAGTCATTGTATATATGAAAACAAAATACTAGAAAATAAATAATTTGGACATTTTTTACACTACATCCCAGGTTAGAATACAGAAGAGGTCAGAGTTATTTAAACTTTGAGCTCAGCTAATAACATTCAACTCGGACAGTGGGAAGGTTTGAGTTGACAAAGCCAGGCAAACCTGTAATGACCCCGGTAGAGAGGTAAATGTGGATGATGGTGGTGGAGAAGGAGGCCAGGATCATTCCCAGGGAAGCAAAGAGGCCGCCCACCATCATCACAGGACGACAGCCGAATCGGTTCACCAGCACACTGCACAGAGGACCTGCACAAGATACAACACACTCAGGCTGTGTGAGTGTGTGTGGCTGAGTGTTGGGTTGAGATGAGAATTAGGTTTAGGCTAGGATAAGTGTTACAGTAGCAGCATTTCCATTTCAATCTGTGTGCCGTTCAAGCAATTATTTTCTGGCCTCAAATATCAATTAGTTTTGGGGCTAGCTGCTTCCAGAAATTTGAAAAAATTGGTTACAGACAAATGAGTGTGTGTTGGCGCAAATAGCAGCATACCTGTGCCATAGAGCATGGCGAGCAGTATGGAGGAGATCCAGGCAGTGTCACTGTATCCCACGCCAAACTCCCTGATCAGCTCTTTAAAAAAGACACTGATGGCTTTCGGGAAAGCATAGGAGAAGCCTGTGATGACAAAACAGCCGGCCAGCACTGCCCAGCCCCACCCACCATCTGGAGCCTTCAGCCCCCCTGCACCCTCATCCACCACGACGCCACCCATGGTCCTCTAGGGCTGTGTCTTGACAGAGGCAGACAGAAAAGCTAGAGAGAAAAAGAAAATAACAGGAAATTGAATTGAGTTACTCAGTGTACCAAATTAAATATTGTACCAGTAAAGCACTAAGCAAGATTTTTATGCAAACACACACCACTCTTAGCAGGGAAATCACTAAGTGGAGCAGAGAAGACTGTTCCATTAGAACTAATTGAGACTAATTGAGATTCACCCTCTGAGCCCAAAAAGGCTATGTATTGCATTTTTAAACAACAATATAACATTGTCAAATTAATTGTGACACCTTGATATAATGGTGGCCAGTGGTTAGTGTTTCTCAAAATTCAGACCACATATCCCATGCCCATACTTCTCAAATTCACAGTAACCTCTTGCTGCCATTTGAACTCAGCCATGTGCAAAATATTATTAGGTACCAACACTTTATCCCAAGTAGAAGCCAATGTTTAGTATTGGTCTTAACATACTAATTGACCTCCCCATCAAATAAGTCATGTTGAGTCAGCATAAACTGGTGTAACATACAAAAACATTCAGAGAAACAGATCAACACTCATTCAGAAAGTCTTTTGATATGTTATAATGCTCTCTTTTAGTATCAGTTAATCTCTATCACAACACTGATGGTTGCAAACCAGGCTGGTATGGCTGTGCTTTTATCAGGGTTAGATTGCTATATGACTGACAATTGGGATCTGATCTACCTCTGACAAAATGCTTTTCAATTGATTGATTATATATTTATTGCAGAATGAGACATTTTGATCAGAGCATCAGATTCCAGACAAGTATGAATAGATCATTTAAATTTTTTTTTTTATCATTTTATTTTATTTTATTTGAGGTTTCAGTGGAGAGTTTTAGTGCCCCATAGTCTAATTGTTGTCTTTTTAGCTTTTGCACTAAGACAAAAATAAAATTATGGAAGAAACACTGAATGTTTGGCATGAAAATTGTCAAATTTACAGATATTGAATACCAGAACAAAATACTGCCATCATCTTTAGTCCAAAACTATCACTATCAAACCCATAAAAGTTTAACCCTGATTTTTACCCCAACATCTTCCATTAACAACCACAGTCAGTCTACATTCAGACTGCAAGTCTGACTGCAAGTCTGTAACCAGGACAGTGAGTGAGATTTACAAACAGGGTGTATTTATTCATGTGTACCAAGTCAAACTCAATGGGCTAACCCTAACCCTAACCCTATGAAACATCTTAACAAAGTCCCACAAGACAGGCGCTTGCTGTCCGGGTAATGACATTACGGCTTGCGGCTTCATTGGTTAATTTATGAGCTCTGGGAAAGTTGGAGGAACAAGCCGTTTGGCTGGGCTTCACGGACCGAAAACAGAGAGCACTCCAGTGTCTCCAGGTAACATGATCATCTCAAGCCTCATGCTGACAGGAATGGGACGTGACTAGCCTAAAAAGTATATATGGACTATCAGAGCCAGTGTGTTTCAATGACACTCAGTATTCTCTGGGGCAATGTGCTGTTATTAGACCCATAGACATAAGTGATAAATATCCTGAATTCATATTGTTTGGAATCTAGCCTGTGTCTCAGTAAATAAAAGAAAAAGATGCAGCACTGAATGTGATTTCAGTGTGCCATATTCTTTTATATATTCTCTCCCAGTAAGCGGCATTCTCCTGTTCTCCTTGTACAGCAGAGAAGGTCAAATCAAACTCACGCCAAAATTTGGCAATTCTATGCTGCCTTGCTTATATCAGCAAACATAAAACCCGGCAGATCATGATAACATAAGATAAGATAAGATGTTCCTTTATTGGTCCCACAGTGGGGAAATTTACAATGACATAAGGTCACTAGCCTCTTTTTTGGGGAACCTTATTACACAGCAATGTATTTCAATCAATTTTCTGTTATTCTCTCATATTTTTCCATCCATAAGTGCGCCAACTGACAGCAGCAGTAGTGAGTGCTTTTTTAAATGTTAGATTTGTATGAAATATTGTCCTGGTGGGTGGATTGTAGCCTATGTACTGGATGCGGATTATTCACAACATATTTTGAAGTAAAAGTCTACACGCTCACTGATTTCCAATGTTTCCTAAAATGACTTTCGCTTCTTCCTCAAAGTGCAACATGTGGCTGCACTGCATTCTGGTCTATTTTTACTTGGTGATGCTGTTTACTTTAGGAAGCATTTTCCCTTTAAAGAGTTGTTCTGTATGTTTGCTTATTTTTTCTAACCAGTTATACAACAGGGTCTTTTCCTGTCAGGTAGTGATGTAATAGTAAATACAAAGAGGATAAACAAATTAGACTATTAGCTCCAGTCAATGATCATAATCATGAACGAACAAGATGAAGACAATTATATTTTCAAAATAGCAGGAATTTAATGTATAGTTTATATAGAAGTGGTATTCACTGTAATGTATTCTAAGAATTCATTTTAAAATGACAGCTTCATATAAAAAGGTAGAAAAATTGAGCTGCCCCCCACAGTTTCCTTGCCTGCCTGTAGTTAAGTACTGATCAGATTATTATTGTGAAGACAATAAAAACGAACCTGCTTTATCCTCAGACGGACGCTGCTGCATGCTTTGTGTGGTAGTTCAACTCTGTCACGACAAGGGTAGCCGCCTGTCAGCCATGAGAGAAAAACGTAAATTAAAATAGTATCTACAAGAAATGAAGCTCTCTGTACATTCACATGGTTGTGGCATATTCATATTTTTTTTAGACTTGTCGTAATCTCTACAGTATTTTGCCAATTAATATTCTTCTATCTCTCTTCACAGCGATACCTCCGTTACTTAACCAAATCCACTCAATTAACTTAAGAGATAAGATAGCAGTGATAGAATAATAATAATAATAATGGTAAAATAATTGTTCCCATGGACGGATTAGCAGGTCATCATCACGTTGCCGCCCCAAAATTAGCAACAGGAGTTCCTTACCTGAGTGATGCTGTAATGTGTGCCTCCTCCAGCCTGCCTCAGCACCCGAGGACACAACCACGTTTCTTCTCGCACGTCTGACTGCAGACGTCAGTAGAGAAGGAAAGCCCTCGTGCCGGGTCCTAAAGCCGGTCCAGTTCGCTGACCTGAGCAATCGCTGCAGTGAGCGTGACGTCACTCACTGTGTTGAGGTTGCTGTCATGTTGTCATTTTTTTTTTTTTTTAGATAGATAGATGGGTAGGCTACTTAATGAAAAAAAGTGAAACTAGCTAATGACATCATAATTTCTTGAGGGAAAAAAATGATCGACTTTATATTTATGGGCCATTTTTAACTTTTTTAACAGCTGAAGAAAAAAGCATAGCATATTGCATATTTATTTTAAATAATTTTATGACATTTATTACCAGAGCAAGAAACAATTTCCATCCATATCTGCTAGATTCTGGGTTTATTTATTTATTTATTTATTTATTTGTGAGGCTTTTGGTGATGAGCTATCATTGCTTTGAAGTTTCTATATCAGTGTGTGTGTGGGCTAGGACTGCCAGCACTTTCCCCCCTTTTGTTTCTAAATATTTATCATGTAATTGGTTCATTGTGCATGGTTCTCATCATTGGCCCAACTCACTGATCAATTACATGCTTTCAAGTATCCCAGGTTCAAGGTCACCTTGAAGATTTAATTACCACAGCGAAGTGCAACCTCAAAGTGCAGCTGCAGATTGACCAAGAAATGTTTTCCAGGGCAACTTCAATAAGGTATCTTTCAATGGCCGTGTAATTTTTTACACAATCCACAATCTATCTTTAAAGGTCCTGTGCTTTAAAATAGAGTCATCTTTACAAAATGTTTTTCTCCTTTCCATGAGATTCTCAGTAATTACACTGCTATTCAGTTTCTTCAGTCAGAGGGCAACAGTGTTTCTAAGCACTCTCCCAATGATCTTGAAAGGACCTGTGTCAAAGTAAAAGCCCCATTCCTCTGAAATAGAGAGATATAGACATACAGACAGATTTCATAAGTGCTGCCCACCAAGATAGAACTACATATCAGAAATGTAGATAACAGGATGTGGACAAAAGCTTTTACTGCTGAGTGTGTAAATGGCGTGAGAATAAAAACCCACAAATGGATGCTGCTAAACAGTGAGCCTTGGTTTCCTCGCTGCGCCACCAATAGATATTCAGCAGTGACCTGTCCCTGTTTATACATTTACTCTGGCATATGACTGGTCAACATCACTGTGAGCATGCCCGGTCATTGACAAAATTTGAAAAAGCATGGCAGGAGGAATTAGGAGCCCATCACTTTATATAATCTTCCCCATTTGGCAACTCTGATATGTGGAATGGATCTATTTTAATTCCAGTATCAAGAAAATATATAGTCTGGTCTCACTAAGGAAATTCATTCACCAATGTAGGTTGAGGAAACAGCTTAATTTGAATGCGTGTTAACACATGAAACAAGCAACAAAACAACATCCCCTCTTCTCTGAATATGAACCATCAGGAAGAAGACTATGTTTGCCAAAGTGCAGATCAACCGCTTGAAGCTATCATTGGTCGCAGCCTCTATCAAGCTGCTGAACTCTAATGCTGAATGTTAGTGCAACAGAACCATGTGCAATAAATACACAGGCACCTCAGCACTTAGCACTTTTTCAGTTTAATTCTTACAGTTTCTTTTTAAGATGTGTTGTCAATGTCAGATACATAGTCTATGTTTTTAAGTTGTTTAATTTGAAACAATTGTCTAGCATCGTGTCATATGCTTCTCATGTTTTTGTGATATTTTTATGTGATGTAATGGATCATAGCACTGAGCCCAAGACAAATTTCCCTTTCGGCACAATAAAGTTTACCCTACAGACTTACTGTATGGCCTGTGTTAATTAAATGAATGTGACACAATGAACATGATAGTATCTTAGTATGGAAACAAAAGTGTGCCCATTATACAAAGAACTGATCAGGCCTTACTTACCATTACCATCATTATTATTTACTGAGTGATGGAGCAGACGAGTTAGCCAATAACAGGGCCTGTCGGTCATCATGAAGCACTTCAATTGGTAGGTTCTCAAAATGACACTACTCATTGGGTGCTGAGAAGAAAGAGAAAAAGACAATCACAGAAAAAAAATGTTAAAGAATGTTTTTAACTAAAAGTAAAAAAACAAAGACATGCCACTGTGCTAAGTAGGATTAAAATGTTTGAAAAAAATCCTTCCTGTTGGGAAAAGAGTGGTCAAATTACAAAGTAACTAAACCCCAAACCTAAATCTGTGTGAAGCCTGACCTCTACTGGTGAAAAGTGTGGTGCCTGGTCTTTGGTGGCAGGTGATGTCACCACCTATAGAATTCAAGAGGTGCTGGCAGGTTGTTCTTCAAGCACATGCAGAGCGATCACCAGCTTTCTCTCGTCCATTTTTATTTATGGATAGATTGCAAGGATATAGCAACAAGAAATGATGTCACGCTCCATGTGCTCTGTGCACTATTTCTCTGTGTTTAGAAGCAACACTCACAGTGCATTTTGAGTTTGAGCAGAAAAAAAGTGTTATTTTTATTTTATGTATTTTTATTATTTTATCTTTTGTTATTTTATTTATCAAATTTTTATTTATTTATTTATTTTTTATTTTTTTGGGTGACCCTATAACCTTTCCTCTAGTGCTACCAGCAGGAAACACCTTCCCAGTGGGGCGTCTGCATTCAATAATTCACTTGTTGGAGTATCATCAGGTGTTATATATCCTTAAATTCTGCACAACCTGAGATAAAAGATTATAAAGTATTAGCAATAGTTTAAATTGTGTCAAAAATAAAGAAAACAAAGGACAAATCTCATTTTTAATACACCAAACACATCCATTATTACCTAAATGTCTTAATTTGGCTGCCATAATTCTCTGCATGGGCCGAAGCCATTTTGACAGGGAAGACAGTGGCTATTGAGCATTAATGTATATGAGTGGAACGTTCCAATTGTGTAGATTTATATGCAATTTAAAGCTATATTCAAAGCTTTGTTTTTAAAGACTTAATAACCTGCAGCGTCAGTGTCAGATGTATCAAAATTAAATCAGGACTTTATTATTGCAAGTGTGTGATGTGGTATTTACAGATGTGCACTGATATTTGAAAATGTGAGTTCATATCTAGAAATATGTGTTTGGATCTTCAAATACGTGTTTGGATTTGTAAATGTGTGTGTGTTTAAATGTGTAAACGTATATTTGCAAATCTCAGTACACATTTGCAAATATCACATTATGCATTTGCAATAATAAAATCCTGATTTTATTTCCATAGGCTTCCAGGTTCTGTGGCTGATGCAGTTGTTTGCAACTGACTGGCTTATAGCTAAGGGTTCCAGCACATCAGGTCTTTTATATCATATAACTGCATCATGACACAGCAAAATCGTCTGTATAGGGCGTAATGTCATCATCAGGGGCCAGGTCATATGCTGTTGCTTGTTATCGCTCAGGATAGGAACAGCTACAAGCAGGGTTGATGATGGAGACAAAAATAGAATATACTGTCATCTCTTGTCATTATCACTGTCCACATCACCCCACACACATATCTGAATATGAAACTTTCCCAATGTCTCTCTTGCTTGCTATCTCAAAT
>OMKZ01038080.1:26851-46845 GCA_900302535.1 Neoniphon sammara | reverse complement strand
AAAAAAAAAAAAAAAAAAGTGCAGAGCGTTTCTTAATATCACCAAATGCCAAGCAGGGAGAATGGAGCAGCTTTGGAGTGGCAGGCCCCTGAATGAGTGAAGGGCAATTGATCTGGCATTCTGTCAACTCCCCCCTCCCGACTCCCTCTCTTCCTCCAGGCCCTCGTCCTCTTCTTCCCCCCTCCTCCTCCTCCTGCTCGTCCAAAGTGCAGTCTTTTAAATGGCGATAATGAAATGAAGCGATCCATCAGGTCTGCCCCTGGCGTGTGGCATTATAAAACACAAGCTCAAGCATGGAGAAAACAGCTGCTCAATCACACCACAGCCCAGTTGCCATCAGCCGCAGTAAATAACAAAAATACGAAGAGGAGGGGGTGTGGAGAGGGAGGCAGAGAGATAGAGGAAATGAGGGAGAGAGAGAGATAAAGGAACAGAGAGATGCAGAAATAGTGAGGGTGGGAGGGGATGGAGAAGGAGCGAGGTCGATTACAGACAGACAAAGCACAGTGATCGGCCTTTTGAAACTCATTTAAAACCCTGCAGAGGGAACACGCTCACCACAAGCCATTAAAAGGTGATGCTTTGTGTTCCTGATTAAAGATAGTTTCAACGCCATAAATTGTTGATATGATATCCTGCAGTTTTCCAGTGTAATTAATTGGTTTTTCTTGTTTATTTCCCCCCACATCAGCTTCACTGAGAAGTGGATCCCCAATGTCATCATCTCTCACCGCTACAAGGCGCAGGACACGCCTGCCCGCAGGACTTTTGAACAGGCTCTGACAGGGGCGTTCATGTCTGCGGTGATAAAGGACCTGAGGCCCAGCGCGCTGCCCTTCGTTGCCAGCCTGATCCGCCATTACACCATGGTGGCTGTGGCCCAGCAGTGTGGTGAGGGACCGACGCTCTCTGTCCTCTCCATCTCTAATATTAGCTTTGTGTTCTGCTCTGGAACTGCCTCTGTTTTCTCCCAGTTGTACGAGACACTCACTGACTTCCTGATTTTTGTCCTTTTTTTGACTGCATTTAAAGCCTTGGGTTGGAACATTGCACAAAGCAAGGCATTCTTACAGTAAAAACTGCCTCTATTACATATACAGGTAGCTCTCACCTCTTACCATCAGTACACCCAAAATACAAAAAAATGTTCAGTTTCTCCTATTGCCATTTATCAGTCCAGATGTTTTCGCTGCAGCTTGAGTTTTAGAGTTTTGCTTGACTCGTGCTGTCTGACATCACCCCAGTAAATTAGAGTTGAATGGATAAGTAAGGGTGTGTGGAGCTAAAAAAATATATTTGAAAAACTCTACAGTAACATCTCTTTCCAGAAACAATGATGTGGTTTCGCATGATAATCCATAGACCTCATTGTGAAGAATTTTGTTGTTTGTTGCTGTTGAAATTTCAAATCTTGTTTTTTGACACTTTGAGCTCCACAAACTCTTCCATCCATTCAGCTCCATTGTATTGGGGAGATGGCAGACAGTGAAAGTCATGGTAAACTCGAAATGCTGGCAAGTCTCACTGGACCTAGCTGGATTGATAAATTGCACTGGGAGGAATTTTGTATTTTGGGTGAACAAGTCCTTCATATTAAACACAGCGCTTTTCTTTTCTGTGTCTTTTTCTGTCTTCCCTCCCAGGTCCCTTCCTGCTGCCGTGCTACCAGCTGGGCAGCCAGCCGAGCACGGCCATGTTCCACAGTGAGGAGAACGGCTCCAAGGGCATGGACCCTCTGGTTTTGATCGACGCCATCGCTATCTGCATGGCCTACGAGGAGAAAGAGCTGTGTAAGATCGGAGAGGTGGCCCTGGCCGTCATCTTCGACGTGGCCAGCATCATCCTGGGCTCCAAGGAGAGGGTGAGTGGCTGGGGTGTGGGATGGGGCGGTGGGAGCAGTTATAGGTGGAAGTAGTCAGACTTTAATATTTATCCTTATCTTTCATCAGCTGTGTAATTGTGGTTGTCTGCACTCGTCGTTTAGACCATTTAGGAGAGCTTTTTACTGTCAGTCTTGTAATTTCTTGGTAAAGTGAACAGTTGTTTTGTGAAATGAATGAGACAGCCACTCTGACAAAATGATTACTTGAGTGGACATATTGAAGTTATTATCTATCTATAGATGTTAAGCCCTGTACTTATAAAATATTAAGTTAAAAGAGGAAGCAAACATCTGCATTGTGCAAATATCGAGCATAAGGCCGTGATTATTCTCTCAGAGTGGATATTTAGTGTTCTGCAATAAAACTTCAAAATTGTTTATGATCTGTGGAAAATTACATTTTTTAAATGTCAGAAGTTGTCTTTGGTACTTTTATAGTTTGTTATTCTATGTGTTTGCTATAGATTTTTTTGAATCATTTTCGAAATAGGAATCGATTAATCACTCTGGCCTCTCCTCTCCACCTCCAGGCGTGCCAGCTGCCTTTGTTCTCCTACATCGTGGAGCGTCTCTGTGCCTGCTGCTATGAGCAGGCCTGGTACGCCAAGCTGGGCGGCGTGGTGTCCATCAAGTTCCTGATGGAGAGGCTGCCGCTGATCTGGGTGCTGCAGAACCAGCTCACCTTCCTCAAGGCCCTGCTCTTTGTCATGATGGACCTCACCGGAGAGGTGAGGGGGAGATTAGTCTCTAAATAACTTCAGCTGCAGAATTGATTAATATTCACTCCCTTCAGTTCATTCAGGTGTTACTTAATGCATCGATTCAAGGTCTACCTGCTCCCATTTGTTTGTTTTTGGCTTTTAACAAACGGTTGTAGCAGATGCAGTGAAACAACTATTGCTTCCTTCTCTTGCTGCACCACTACACTCTCACGTTTCCACACAGGTGTCTAATGGAGCGGTAGCCATGGCAAAGACCACCCTGGAGCAGCTGCTTGTGCGGTGCGCCACCCCTCTGAAAGACGAGGAAAGGACTGAGGAGCTGCTTGCTGCCCAGGATAAATCCTTCCACATGGTCACACATGACCTGGTCCGAGAGGTGACCTCCCCCAACTCCACCGTCAGGAAGCAGGCCATGCACTCGCTGCAGGTTCTCGCCCAGGTCACCGGCAAGAGCGTCACTGTGATCATGGAGCCACACAAAGAGGTGGGGAATGAGTAGAATTGATAAGATTTTATTAATACCAATGCCATTATTGATTCTACTTAGCAATCCGATTCTTTATTGATTTCCTTAGTGATTCCTGATCAATTTTGTGTGTTGGAAATAAAGTAGGCGTACACAGGTTTGAACAGTCTGAACAGTTTTTTCCTAGTTGTAAGTGTCAAGATATTGACTCTTGGGAAAACCTGTCAAGATTATGAATCCTAATTAATCATCATGATCACAGTATCGAGCATGAAAATCATCTCAGCCATAATCATATGGCCTTAAGACCGGATACTGAAATAAAAAAACAGCACATTGAGCATCCTGCTGGCTGCCAACACTGTTTTTTTTTTTTAGCTTTGGTTTCTAGGATGAGCTGCTTTGGTAAAGGAGATCCTAATTCCAAAGCTGTCACATTTCCATTGCATGGTGGACAGTTATCTTCTGTGCACAATGATGCTGTGAAGAAACAGACCTGTAATATGGTTGCTACTGTTGGTTCCTTATAATACTGGTGATATAAGAACTGAAGCTCATTCTACTGCTGTAGTCACTGTAAGGCGCTCTGGTCAAAAGAATCAGCTGAATACTTAAAACGTAAATGCAGTGTCATCGCATGAGGCCTTTGTTGTCATCTGTCTTCTCTCTCTCCAGGTTTTGCAGGACATGGTTCCCCCCAAGAAGCACTTGCTGCGTCACCAGCCAGCCAACGCCCAGATCGGTCTGATGGAGGGCAACACCTTCTGCACCACCCTGCAGCCCCGCCTCTTCACCATGGACCTCAACGTCATGGAGCACAAGGTCTTCTACTCAGAGGTATGCAGGGTTCAGGAGATGTAGTTGAAAGCAGCTGGAGTTTGGAGCTGTTGGTTATTATTTATTTAACTGTTATCCTTGTGAAACGCTTTGTGCCTTTGTCTTGAGAGGGGGTATATAAAAAAAATGTGTTTACGTACTTAATGTGCTTTAGCTTCAGTGCTTCCCACAGTCGGCAAATTGAGCTTACAGCTAGAAAAATGTGAATGTAAAGAAAATTAATTTGGCCTTATTGCTTAGCCTGCCCCTCCAATAAACAACTATATTTGCAATCACATTACAGCTGTCTAATGTCATCCTGTCTAGAACATTTCATACCATTACAAATTTATTTTCCATTAAACCTATCTTTTTTGAATGTTGCTTATTTTGTGCTTTTCTTATTTTCATGCCTCCCTGTAAACCCCTTTGTAAACTATGTTTTTAGATGAGTTAGATTGTTTTTTTTCTTATTTTGAAGATCTTTTTATTTGCATTTAGATGACAAAATACTGTACAATGCCATGTTTCTGGCACACAGGCATCTTAGATTTAGATTTAGTTTAGATTTGGTGTATTTGCACAAATGATAACAACACGGGAGGAAAAGCAGGAGGCATCAAGCAGTGTGTTACCCAAAATAAGGTCAGATGATTCCTCTGAACTGGAAGTGTGGCGATGCTTTCTGTTTTGAGATGACTCTGTGCTTCCCATGTTTTCTTATGTGCAGTGGACTGCTTCAGATAAATGTCTTAAAACAACACTGGTAGGATATTGATTGTTGACCTGTGACCTTTATTGTTCTCCTCTCCAGTTACTGAACCTTTGTGAGGCAGAAGATGCTGCTCTGATGAAGCTGCCCTGTTATAAGAGCCTTCCCTCCCTGGTTCCGCTTCGCATCGCTGCACTCAGTAAGTAGGCTGACATCGGACTTGATATCGGTTTGTTTATAATGTTGTGGATATAGGAATTAATGCTTACTTTTCTTTTATGCTTTCTGTATATGGATGCCAGCTCAATGCCTAATATATTGGAAGCACGGTCATAAAACTATCCTCATGCTAAAATTTTGTAACATTCCAGTATTTCTACCATCTTCCCTCTTTTGGTCCTTTTATTTTGACGATTTTTGTCGTTCCTTGTCTCCCGACTTGTCAGAGATAAAGTGTTAAATGCCATTGGTGTCCTGTCTCCGGTTTAGATGCCCTGGCAGCCTGTAACTACCTGCCCCAGTCCAGAGAGAAGATCATCGCTGCCCTGTTCAAAGCCCTCAACTCCACCAACAGTGAGCTGCAGGAGGCAGGAGAGGCCTGCATGAGGAAGGTCAGTGCTGCACTTTTCATCCTTTATTCTTTTGCTTCTGGTTCTACCCCCAAGGTTTTCTCCTCCCTGCCTTCTCTGGTATTAAACCCATTCCTCTTCTCTTGTGGGCCCATTCCGTTGAAAACCCAATTTTCCAGCTTTCTGCATGGTTATGAGGCATCCGGGCTGATATTTTAAAATAACATACAACCAAAACATTGACTTGCTCTTTATGTTTTTGCTTTTGGTTTATAACTGGATGATATTGAGTAAAAAGTCATTGGTTGCATTTTTTTTGTCCTACCGTTTGTAGTCCCTCCAATGTATCGTTCCAGTTTTAACTGCACAAGTGGCACTGGTCTGTATTGGTTGCAAACCAGACAGTTACTTGTTAGAAGCTTGTGGTTTTGAGTACTCCCAAAATCACTAATCAAACGTGGCAGATGATAGGTGCTGTCGTAAAAACCAGGATGTCAGCCTGCGCAAAGCAAACAGGAAAACTCAGAGTGAGCTTGGCTATTTCATTGCCAGCTATATGACTGCTCCATTTAGATTCATTGTATTTCCATGCAGCGCACATTCCCAGAGAGAGACTGCGCTCTGAATTGCACTCAACACCCTGTGATTTGCAAAGTTGACACCTGATGCCGTTCCTTCAATCAAACAAGCAGCTATCTGCGAGGAGCCATTGCTTTTTCTTCACAAGTAATCTTAGCGTTCATGTGTTAGCATCTTATATGTGAACGTCTGTCTCACACATCCACCGCTGCTGACAGTTCACATGCATGATTGCCTCCAGTGTGTGATTGGTCATCAACATATGAATCAAATCTCCGTTGTGAATGGAAAAGCATACCCAGGTGCCAGATGAAGTAAACATGTTGATGCACGAAACTGGTGTTTTTATGAAAATGATGGAAAAGATGTTTTTATTGAATGGTTTGCACTTCTGAGGTGATTTGACAGCAGTGCAAGCTAAAGTGAAAGTCACAAACATGGCTCTTTAAATGTTAATCATCCCTCACCTGCCATCATACATTTTATGTTTGGTGTTGATGCTGCAGATCCTCGTTTTCCTTTCTCTTCTCCCCCTCATTTGCTCAGTTTTCTCTGTATTCCTCCCCTCATTTGCTATCTTAGAAGTCCTTTGTTAATCTCTCCCTCATGCCATCTCCCCATCCTCTGCTCTGCCCTGCCTCTATTTATCAAACTATCCATACCTTCTTCCCATCCGCCCCAACCTCTTTGTCCCTTTTTCTTTCCATTTCTCTGTGTCCTTCATTTTCTTTCTTTAAGACCGTCACTCCTTTTCACTATTCTCCCATTTTTCCCCCTGCCTAGCCATTCTCTGCTCTCCCCATCCTTTCATCTCTGCCGTGCTAGCACTAATGAGCGTTGCCACTGGCCGATCGATACAGGATGGAGTGTTTGTTCTCAGCGCTGAGAGGAAAATGAATGTGGCTGCCATGCATCATCCCCTCCTGTCTGTATGAGAGTGAGGGTGTGTGTCACCATCGTTTGGTGTTGGCATGTGTGCTTGTTTACGACTGGCCATGCCCTCATTTGAGTGGCCTTAGGTCCTTAATGGAGACACAAGGGGTGGTGAGCTGTTCACGGTGCCGGGACGCCCATGAAGGCCAGGTCTAATGCAGACAGAAGGTGATTTGTGGAAGCGGAGTTAGAGTTATTCAGTTCTAGGCCTTGGGAAAAACACACACTTCTGCATATTTGTGATTTTTTTTTTAATGCTGAGTGAGACTTTTTCTTAAGCCTGGACTTGGCCTGGGATTTTGGGCTTGTTCTCTTAATGCAGGTCAAGGTCATCTTGCTTGTTAGAGCCTCGCAAATGCAGATTCACCTATTAAAAAGATAATGTATTGCCTTAGTTAATAATTTAAATTGTATATTGTATTTCTTTGTCCTTACGGCACAGTAGATCAAAATCTTCAGAAACATTTTTCAGACATTTTGGTTTGTGGGGTCAATTTGTAGTATGAAGTGTGGAAAACTCCTACAGAGCCATTGTCGTTCTATTATGGGCACTGAAGTGTAATGTCAAAACAAATGCTGTGCTGGTCACATAACCAATGGTATTTTGATGCTATACAAGGTTTCTTTTACATTAAGATTTTTTATATTTGCAAGATATGACAACATCTGAGCAAAACAGAGCTGTATTTTAAGTTATAATGAGATAATAAACTCCTACAGAGGCTTATTTGCCGTCTACAATTACTACCTTAAGAACTCTAATAATATGAATTACTTGACTTTAATTAAGCATGTTAATGTTGTAATTTGTGTCTAATTACCGTTTTTTTAGTTCCTGGAGGGCGCCACCATTGAGGTGGACCAGATCCACACTCACATGCGCCCCCTGTTGATGATGCTGGGTGACTACCGCAGCCTGACGCTCAACGTGGTGAACCGCCTCACCTCCGTCACACGGCTCTTCCCCAACTCCTTCAACGACAAGTTCTGCGACCAGATGATGGTGAGAAGCACGTCTCTGTCCTTCTCTTCTCATCTCATTACTTTTGTCATTCGGGTGGTGCTGGTTATCCAAAGTGTCTGGCAGCACGGTGCGTTTTTATCACAGGTGTTTTCATGGCAGTCATGGGAATCACTTATAACCGTGGCAGTGCTGCTGAGGGACATAATAGATCACTGAATTGGCCGAGCCTTCCAGGGTACATTTGGTTCCTTGGTTTTATCTGGCAAAAATGAATAGGGTGCCTGGTTCCCATTTGCCAATAATGTTGTCCTTTAAATATGTTAAGAAAGACCGCAGGGTGGATCTGTAATTTTGAAATCTATTATTTATAATAGTAGTAATAACAATAATAATACTATAAAACATAAACTTAAATATATGTTTGCTTAAACTAGGACCAGGAACATGTCCTGAGATGTTAATGTCAATGTCAAATACAGGCAATGTTTTTTTGTTTTTTTTAATTCCTCTTAACTTTTTCACTGTCTATTTTTTTTTTTTTTAATATTGTCTATTTTTTATATTATCTATCTCTCTCTATGTTTTATGTATATAGCATGACAAAGCACTTTGCTACTGCTGTTTTGGAAAGTGCTATATAAATATTTACTTGCTTAATACTAGCATAGCTAATACTAGCATAGCTAATGCTAGCGGATATGAGTCTTTTTTTCATGGCAGCTTAAAACTTACTCCAAACCACATGAGCAAATAAAGACATTCACGCTAAATCCAAAGTTATGAGGTAAAGCGGTCAGTGTCAAGCGTCAGCTCTAGTTTGAAGCAGAAATTTTGTGCCCCACTGGGTTTTCCCTTTCTTCGAGCAAAGTGATGGAACTGGAAGCTCCGAATCACTTCAGTGGTCTATAACACACACACACACATACACCCCCTCACTATTTCAATCTTGTCTGTCTATCTCAGCAACACCTGAGGAAGTGGATGGAGGTGGTTGTAATAACCCACAAGGGAGGCCAGCGCAGCGATGGAAGTGTGAGTATAGACTCATCAGACACACACACACACGCACACACACAGACACCTTTAAGCTCTGTGAAATTTGATATAAATGTGAAGCTTTCATCACTCATACCATGTAGAGGTGTCTTGTTACTTTCATCAACCTCAGTTCAATACCTCAGCCTGAGTGAATGCAATACAGAAGCAGACATGGCCTGCAGGAACAGGTCAATACAGCTGTCTACCAGAGCCTGTTTTTTTTTTGTTCGGTTGATCTGTCTTGCTCTACCCTAACAGCACACACTGAAGGGGCAGAGAAATTGCCCCTTAGACACACAAAGCCAGTCACACACAGTCAACACCTCCTCAGTGTGGCCTCATCCCAGATGAATCGTGAGTGGCCATATTACAATCAATGATTAATTAGGCGCCAGGCAGGCGGTGGTGGGCCCAGCGCTGCGCCTCCTCATTATCTCCCCGACAGATAACCTTGTAAAAGCAAAGAAAAGGTGAGAGAGAAAGAGGGAGGGGGGGAGCGCCGTCTCTCCCTCCCAGAAATAGCACCTATTTTTTCCTCCCTTCTCTTTTTATTTATTTTTTTCAGTTCATCGTTGTCCATCTCAAAATGGTGAGCGTAATTAGATGCAAATTGGCCCCGTGTCTCCCCCTGCCTCCACTCCAAGTCTTTGTGCCTTTGACAGCGAGGCTGGCAGTGACAATAAGGCCAGGGTCACAGGGTCAGCTAGGCAAGCTTGATAAAGACAAAAACCGGAAAGAGCCAGATGAGGCAGGACTGGGGGCGGATGAAGGGACATATGGAGAGATGGAGGAAAGTTTAGAGAGAGAGAGGAGGTGGTTGATGGGCAGTCAACAAAAGAAAAATGAGGCTGACAGGGTTCGTACAGTCATGAAAGACCTGGAAAAATCATGGAATTTGAAAGTAACAGTATATGTGGTTCAGTTAAGATCGACTGAGAAAAATCTGTATTGGTTAAACAATACTTAAATGTTGGGGCAGATCAGCCACATCACTTGACGTTGATGCTTTTTTCCCGCATGCGATAACATCACATTCTGACTTGAGTTACAGCTTGTACTTTGACGAGATGAAAATTCAAAGAATGCCAGGAAAATGCCGATTTAATAATGTCTAGCTTCACTTGGACAAGTATAAGGCATTGCTTGAGAAAGACCAGGACCCAGGCATGCAAAATGGAGACTGGCGCTGCCTCTTCCATGTTGGACATTGCGAACATGGAAGAGGCTAAAGGTGGCAAATTCTTACTACTCCTCCAAGTCATGAAAATTTGCCTCAAAGGCATGGAAAATTAGTGGAAATTTATTGGTAAAAATGTATATGAACCCTGGTCTGAGTTTGTCTGGAAAAATGGGAAAAGTAAACACGGGATAACTATTTTAATTTGACTTTCACTGGCAAGGTTTTTATGAAACAAAATGTCATTTTCTGTAGCACTGAAGAGCTTTTGGTGAATGACCTGATATCTGTCATGACATTGTCAGAAAGAGTGTTTTTCCTCCAAATGCCATGGATTTTCTGTTGCTCGACTAACCTTCTGATATGCCCCTCCGCCCTGTTATTCACCCAGTGCAGAGGAAAGTTGTTCCAGAGGTCACGCTTAAAGGTCGTGGCTGTCTTCCCATTCATTTCACTGTTATCACCCTGTCTCATCTGCTCACCTTCCATATGGAACACACAACAACACACACACACACACACACACACAGCCACAGACACACACACTGCTCTGCTGACTCTCTGATCATTGTCTCCCGTTCCGGCACAGCCTGCGTTGGAGGGCGTTGAGGTGAGATGTGGCCCGGTGTTGCGCCCTCTGTTGGTGACTTCCTGTCAGTGATTGAAACTTAGTCGAACTGATGTCGTGCTGGTGATTTCAACCAATGTCGTGGTAGTGGTGATGGTGGACTTGGCCTGTATTTTCTGTGTCCGTGTGTCTGTGGTTGTCTCTCAGAAACGTTACTGTCGTCTCAGCACCGCTCTAACCTCACATTTTGACTGTCTGATCCCCCCCCCCTTTTCCCCTGTTGTTTTGCACCTCCAAGATGCCGGTAATACTGGGTTTATGAAAACTGTCATGCATACTGCCGTTTTTGTCTGTACTCCGTTCGTCTGTAATCCAAGAACTCATTCCAGTGTGGTGCCACGTACTCTTCTTCCAGAAACTTATCTCCTCCTAATGCGGCTCTGATTGCATTTTCACTCGTCTGACACGACTAAGATCCATCATCGTCTTTCCACAGTGGCTGTCCATCAAGACTGTCTGTCAGAAATTATATCCGTGTGTGATACCATTGTCTTTTTCCAGGCTTTCATTTCCCTTCTCTGTTTTTTTTTCTTTCTCTGTGTGTCTCTCTCTCTCTAGGAAATGAAGATATGTTCTGCCATCATCAACCTTTTCCACCTGATCCCAGCGGCGCCTCAGACTCTGGTCAAACCTCTGTTGGAGGTGGTCATGAAGACTGAGAGAGCCATGCTCATAGAGGTAGGAAATAAACTGCACTGTTAAAAAACTGAACTGAGTGCAGAACCAATTACGCTGATCGATTCTGACCAAAATGGACACTCCAAAAATCAAAGCCAAAAGCACCCAAAGCATGCCTTTCAATGTATTGACATTCACCCTGTGATGAGACATATTTGTATTTTATATTCATAATATTCATGACCTGACAACTTTTATTTTACTCCACGCAGTAACACAGGTAGACAGGCAGGTGCAGCTGATTTGTAAAGGTAAACAAAAACGGGCAAAGCAAACTAATGCCAAGGTAGCGTCAAAACAGTATAAGAAACATAAGACTTAAGATAGTTTTCATTTAATTATATTTTCTGACACGTCTGATTACACTTCAAACAACACTTGTTGTTGATTTTTGGAGAGTCTGATGGCCTTATGGGACTATATTGGACTGCAGGGAGGATGAGTAACTCTGTAGTCTGGATTCATGCACTCATGGAAAACCTGAAAGAGTCAGTAAGTTTGAAAATACAATTTCCAGGCCCTGAATAAGTTATTGAAATTTATAGTTTTATAAAAGTTGTGGTGAAGTCATGGAAATGTGACTGAAGGAGCATCAACTCTATGAAAGATTGATTGACCATTTAAAAAATAAGCAGGTGGAACAGTTGTGGTGCTGCTTTATTATTTTAGTTATGTGTATATTTGCATCAGTTCATCCCAGAACGGTGAAGAGAGTTGAAAACAACCTGTTTTACCTTTGTGAGTAAATTCTGTTTACATTTTTGGTCGTCAAATTGCAAATTGCATTGCTTCATCTTGTACATAAAAGTTAAAAAATTAAAAGTTAAAAAGGTTCTAGCTATATTTCTGTCATTTGTTTTAGAGAGGTTCATATACAGTGTCTAAAATGTAGACCGATTTTCACAACACAAACCCGTTCAATAATAACTTTTTGGTCATAAAAATTCATGGAGAAGTCATGGAAAAGTCTTTGAAAGCCATTGATAAAAAGTACCCTGTATAGTGAAGCAATTGACTCAAATTTCTTCAGGATCGATTGCTATGATGGAAACAGATAAATGGGGAAAATAGGGTCCAGGTTAAAGATAGCCTTTAAAGCTTGTACTAGCTTAAAGAAGGTGAAGTAGGCCATACATTATGAATTTACACCAAATCCTTTGATAATCCTGTGACATTAATTTTCCTGACCTGGGATAAGCCTCCTGATCCACTTTGATCTAATCTAATCAAGTGTGTTTGGGACATTAAACTCCGCTGTTCCACTCAGAGCTTCACAAGGAGGTGATAGAATCTTGATCCGGGTTTGCTTTCAAAAGGTGATTCCTATCTTTCTGCCCTCTTTTTTGCTTTTGTTCTCACCGTTTTTCCTCACGATCTGTTCTCTCTTTCCATACGTGTCCGCTCTTCCCTCCTGCGTCAGGCCGGCAGTCCGTTCAGGGAGCCTTTGATCAAGTTCCTGACGCGTCACCCCTCTCAGACGGTGGAGCTGTTCATGATGGAGGCCACGCTGAACGACCCTCAGTGGAGCCGCATGTTCATGGTCAGACACGGGGAGCTCTAAAGAAGCTATTTCTTTTGTCTTTTCACAGCCGCCACAACAGCAATTCCCATTTTTGCTGCCTTAGTAATAGGCCATAATCAGGGATATATTATGCGTTTCAAGACTCACTGGTCTCGTTAAATTCTCAGTCATTTAATTATATTTTTATAACACACAGTACCACAGTCTCATATAATTTTGCCCGATGGTTACAGTATCATTTGTGGATGTCTTCCTATCCAGAGTTTCCTGAAACACAAAGATGCCAAGCCTCTAAGAGACGTGCTGGCCTCCAATCCAAACCGCTTCGTCCCCCTGCTGGTCCCTGCTGGCACTGCAGCAACTGTCCGCCCTGGATCTCCCTCCACCACCACAGCCAGACTGGACCTGCAGTTTCAGGCTATCAAGGTGCACACTATTTAATTATGTCTCTGTGTTCACAGGTCAAATTTACACACTACTAAAAGTTTTGGGTCGTGGTGGAACTACATTCTAATCTGTCTCATTAGAGTCTCATTAATTCTAAAATTTAGTACTGTTTTTGTTTTTTTATCATGCGTTCTCAGATCATCAGCATCATAGTGAAGAATGATGAGGGCTGGCTGGCAGGGCAGCACTCCCTGGTCAGCCAGCTGAGGCGAGTCTGGGTCAGCGAGGCCTTCCAGGAGAGGCACCGCAAAGACAACATGGCCGCCACCAACTGGAAGGAGCCCAAGCTGCTGGCCTACTGCCTGCTCAGCTACTGCAAGTATGTACAGTTATTCATGCTGCACTGGGGACAACAGCAGCGTAGAGGTTAGACAAAGTCAGTTTGTGACTGGAAGGTGGCTGGTTAAGAGTCCTGCTCAAGGTGCCCTTGAGCAGGACTCTTAACCTCTGTCTGAAATTATGTTTTTGGCTCACCTGCTCAGGGATGGTAATATAAAAACACACATAACCTGTCATGGATAATTTTTACCGGTCAAAATAGTTTACACATTTTTCATGGAAATGTGTCACCCTACTCATTTGAATTTTTGTTCTTATTTCTACTTGTTTGGTTTGTAAAATCAGGTACTGCATGAAAAACATTCACTAAAAAGACAATTAGATTAATTTGTAATTTAAAACACTCACTTAGACAGTGTCTCTTTTGTCTTAGTCTTTTGTTTGTGTTTTCTTTTGTTTTCTTTTTGATGGCTTTTCATCTGCTATGCCACATGGGGCCAACATTAAGTTTCAGCTAACAGTAAATTTGCCAGACAGCTAGGCAATGAAAAAACAGATTTAGATGCTACTGCTTTGTCTGGAGCCGCTGTAACAGGTAGCCAATCAACAGCCCGTTTGATACAGAGCGATTATTTTGCTTTAATTGGACTTGCTCAAGATCGAAAAAAATGTATGGTGGTCAACAGCGCAAACACTGAGAACATGTCAACACTAAAACGTTTTAAAAAGTTTTTGGAGGGTGTAGTGAGTGACACTGTAATGCTTTCTGCTGTTTGCAGTGTGTATGGGAATTATATTATGCTCCTTTTAGGCAGAGAAGAATCATAAGAGCCTCGCGTAAGGGAAAAACAGTGTGCTCATACACTGGGCAGTACGGTGAAGGTCACACAAGCATGACACAGCTCTGTATGATGCTGTGGAAAAAAAAAACTCCTGTTAACACGTGGACTCGGTGCCATCATGCATACGCCTCCATCCAAACTGATAAAAATTGTTTTCAGACCCTGCAGTGTACTTCCAGCCACTCCAGCCCACAGTGTGAGATCACACATGTTCAGCCAACTTTCTTTGGATACACCATGTTTAAAAAAAAACCTTGCGCAAATCGGACAAAAAGTCAGAGTTCACATTGTTATCTAAACGTCGTTTGAAAGTTACTGTGGTTCCAGGTTTTGCTGTTGTACAAAATCAGTGTTACTGAGGTTTGGATAACCGCCTACCTACCTGCGCACTGACCTCTCTGACCCCGCTGTCTCCCCCCCCAGGCGTAACTACTCCGAGATCGAGCTGCTGTTCCAGCTGCTGCGGGCCTTCACGGGCCGCTTCCTGTGCAACATGACCTTCCTGAAAGAGTACATGGAGGAGGAGATCCCCAGGAACTACACCATCGCCCACAAACGGGCCCTCTTCTTCCGCTTCGTCGAGTTCAATGACCCACACTTCAACGATGAGCTCAAAGCCAAGGTGCGTTCAGAGGCAGCCAGCGCGGGAAACTAACTGCATGTCCTAACTGCGTGTCCAAATGCCACAGGGGCTAGTGTATCCCAGAATTCCCCAGCTACTATCACAGTTTTACCAGCCAGGTTTAGAATTGAATTGGACCTTGAAATGATGGATCATTACCTGCCAGAGTGGCTGGTACAATAGAAGGGTCTCCCACAGCCAAAATTTACCAGTGTTCAGCACTGCCTGTCAGCCTGGCACAAACCACCAGCACCATGTTACCATGTGAGCTGAATGGCCACAGTCTTACCTCAGCCAACATTTGAAAAGGATTTGAAACATCAGGCCGCTTTACCGTTCATTATAAACCATGTTACCTACATTCTTGGAGCATTTACACAACTTATTCCCCTGTGGTCCTTCACATATGTCTGGTTTCAGTGTGGGAAATGCGTTTAGGGACCTAATCTGTGTGACTTTTATGGTTGGAGTGTTTTGTACCAGAAGTTCTTTGATAGAGTCAGGGAAGTCATTTCGAATGGTTCTGCACCCTTAGAGGCCCACAGATGAATGCTTCTGTCCTCCCTACCTGACCTGCTGCTGCGAGCATTACAATCAGGCGGCTTGCTTTTTAATTAAACACGCACACACACATACACACGCACATACACACCCACACATTGCACAGCTGTAACGGGCACGCAGCCTGGCACAGAGGAGCGATAGCGCTGCTGTTAAGTACAAACGGGTCAGTGGGGAAGGCCTGCTCTGGCACACTGTAACACGCAGTCAAAGCCTGGCCGTGTGGCAAGGACGCATGCAAACAAACCCGAACCAAGATGTTGGCAAGTTGGACTCAGACCCCTGAATACAAGGACGTACACTGGTTATTGTTTATGATGCCGCTCACTCATCTCCGCCTCTTTCGCTCATGCTCGGGTTTGTGTTGCCTTGCTGGCATATGGACTGAAAAAAAAGCTTGAGACGAAATAAAAAAGACCCCAAAGGATGAGGGAGGCAGCGCATTCAGCCAACTCATTATGCTGCGTCTCTCCCAGCTGAAACGCTGCGTTTGAATTTTTAGCAGAGCAGAGTTTAGTCTCTTAGCAAGCAGAGCCATGAACCCCCCCACCGACCCCCCCCACGCTGGATTTTGCTCATATTGTTGTTTTTCCCCTTAATTGTCCTCCTCTGGTGTGCAGCAGATGCTAGCTGTTTGTGTGTGTGTGTGTGTGTCTGTCTGAGAGAGTATGAATGTGTCTGAATGTGAATATATATTTGTGTTTATTGCTTTATGAGTTAGCGAGAGAGCGTGGGAGTGTGTGTTACCTCCACTGACATTTTAAATAATTGACTTAAGCATTTTCCTAGAAACATAGTACCGCTGGGAAGTAGTGTGTGTGCGACTTTGAGTGTTTGTGTGTGTGTGTGTGCACACAGTCTCCATATGCTTGTGTGTGGGATCAAGGCTCAGGTTTTTTTGTATGGCATTGCAGGGGTCTGGAAGAATATTTCACTTTAAACGAGAGACAGAGATTAGAGTGTAAGAGAGAGAGTATGCGACAGCAGCAATGAATCGTCTGTGATGCTGCAGCCTGACCTCATGCTGTTCTTGTATTGCCTCTGTTGTTTCATCCAAACAATACTCCCCGAAAACTGCTTTTGTGCTGCATTTTTTTGTTCGCAAAAAGCATTTGACTATTCATGGAACTACAGAATAAATTTCAAGCAGACAAGCAAACAAACAACTCCATAAAATTCATGAACCACAGCGCGCCTGTTTCACATTGTGTTAGTATTCTTTTGTTGAGCTCGACGTGACAGAAGACAGGTAGACGGATCTGCGTGCTGTGCTAGCATCATTTCCCCGGAGAAAATTGAAATCAAACTACAGCGTTTGCTTCAAACGACAAATAGATGTTGTTTTTGTTAGTCACCTCGCCCCTTACGTGCCTCTTTTGTCAGCTGGAAACAAAAATAAAGTAGATTGAAATTCTAGGACGAATCCAAACCTGCAAGCAAAGGTGTTTCCCTGCATGAACCAACAGCTGGGTGCGTTTGTCTGAGAGCATAATACATATTCTCAACCCCACACACCTCACTTCCCCTCCTAATGTGGTTGGAGAGTAATGCTAGCTGCACTGCAACACACACACACACACACACACATGCACATACCTAGTTATTTGTTTAGGGTATAGAGAAAGGATCCAAGATAATTAAGAGACACCTGCAGAGCAAAATGTGGGCTACTAGCCTTGAGGTATTGCATGCACACACACACACACACACACACACACACAAGATGTAGGACCACACTAATCATCTAATGGCATTATAGAAATATGCGCCGATCTTCCAGTGATTTATATCAGCGAGGCTCAGAATTAATAGGAATAGATGAGACTGAAGAAGATACTGGCACTTCATGCATTTTCTTTGTGTCTTTATTTGGTGTGTGTGTGTGTGTGTGTGTTTCCGTTTCCTGGATAGCTTGTGTGTGTCTCTCTTTGTGTGTGTCTATCAAGCATATGTGTACATTGTGCAGAGCGTGTGTGAATAATGTGCTAACGGAGGAGCTGGAACATATGCTGCCACAGCTCGTTCTGCACTGAGCGATGCCCTGTCCTCCCCCATGATGGATTGAATTGGGGGGTTCATTAAGAGATAGCAGCTCCTCTAATAAATGCAGTCGTTAGCTGTATTGTGGTGCGGGTTATTCTGCTTTTTCACCGGCTAATCAAGCCTTTGTCTTCATTCAAAGCTCCCTGGTAACGTTCCCCGCCGGTTTGACTGCGTTATTAAATAGCGTGTTAAGACTTGCCCTGTCTATATAGATTGCCTCAGTATCTGTTTGGATTTTTTGTTATCTACTCTTATGTCTTAATTATTTGTGGTTTTTTATCATTAGTTCAGAGTAAAAAATGTTCACCCCTTTTGTTAACAGTGTCACAGGTCGTATTTGACATAGCCATGCCCAGACATCTTGACTCTCAATCAGAAGTTTTTTGCTCCTTTCCTTCTTTTTCTTTGCAAAGTTTTTTCTGATGTAATTATTCATCTGTAAAATAGCTGTCTCTTCAGCTTCTTGAGTTTTATATAAATGTCTGTTTCATCATGTAATAATAATCATGCAACAGTTCAGATGATCCAGTTCAGTGTAATAATTCAGTGGGAAATTTCGTAGTCCAAGGAGGAGGAATTTCTTTGTTTTGATGCATGCAGAGGAAGGCTATATCGCCAAAACGTCTGTGCCAGGAAATAATTTTTAAGACCCTAGTGAGTTTCTAATCATGTGCCATGAAGGGCTGAGAGTCTGCAGGTTTTCATTCTAGCCAAAGATTGCACCAGGCAGATTTCACTGGATAGTTCTCCCTTTTTAGTCAAACGTGTGTGTCATTACCTGGGTCTTGAATAAAAACATTTACATTTACATGTAGTCATTTGGCAAATGCTTATCCAAAGCAACTTACAATTAAGCCCCAGAAACTAATGAAATGTGCCACTATCAAGAGCCAACTTCAATACAAGTGCCACGGCTTGGCTGCTGTAACCAGGAGGTGGTACAGGAAATACAGACAGCAGAGGGAAATTTCTTTCTTTCTTTTTTTTTTTTTTAATTGGTTTAGGGTTACAAAGTGCAATAATCAAGAAACAATCAAGTGCTAGTCAGTGCAAACAATCTGGAGCAACATAAGAGCAACTATTAAGATTAGAGCAGGAATTTCATAAGAGCCATGAGAGCCATATTACACAAAAAATCATATCCGTAGGTGACAATTCAGCAGTCTTGAGATTCAACACTTCAGGTGGTGTGCACAGAAGAACTGGGTTTTTAGGCAAATAAAATCCTCAATATCCTTGGCCCTGCTTTGAAAATGACTCATATCACCTGGTCTGACCTTTCTGATCCTCAAGGTTTTATTTATCTATTATCAGCAAGTCTATTGAAACAAGAATCCTTCCTGGGTCTCAGGTGTTACAAACCTTTCAATTAAGTTACCTTTCCTTGTGCCGTTCCTATTCCTCAGGTGCTGCAGCACATCCTGAACCCGGCTTTCTTGTACAGCTTTGAGAAGGGTGAAGGTGAGCAGCTGCTCGGGCCTCCCAACCCTGAAGGAGACAACCCTGAGAGCATCACCAGTGTCTTCATCACTAAGGTACAAACACACACACATACATGCAAACACCCACATACACGTGCATGCATGCCAGATCATTTTTTTTCTTTTTTTTTTTTTTACATGCAGCCCCTCCCGAACTTCTCCTCCTTCCTTTTCTTCATTAATCTAAAGCTCCATTTCTCCATCGCACTGATTTCATTACCTGCTGCATTTCCTCTCATAATGTCATATCAGTCCAGCATCTTCCCATACTCTCCCCCCTTCATTGACTACATCCCACTCAGTCTGATCCCTCTCCTCTCATGACCTCCACTCATTACTTAATCACTTCATCGCTATCGTTCCATCTTGCTCTTCTTCTTTCCCAATCCGCTCTCCTCATCTCGCCCATCCATCTTTCTCTTCCTCTTCTCCCTCCTCTCATCCCACCGTCCTCTCCTCCCATCACGCGTTTCATTCATCAGACCAGACTATAACGCCTGGTGTAAATGTCACGGTGTGACCATGCGAAAGGTCAGCGTGTTTGTTTGCGCTGTGGCAGATCTCATCACTGACTAACACCAGTCCTAATGGTTGCTAATGGCTCCTCTCAGCTCTGGTTAAAACTCATTTCCTCTCTCTCTCTCTCGCTCTCTTTCTGTCTCCTCTCCTCTGTGTGTGTGTGCTTTCCAGGGAATTCAGATGGTGATGGGTATTCTGAATGGGGAGCTGTCATTTTGTGAGAGGGTTTTCATTACGTGAAAAAGCAGATTGAGTTGTGCTGGGTTGTCATTTGAATAAAATTTTAGAATGCAAACTGGACTCAGGCTTGCAGGATTTTTTCAAAGAAACACAACTCAGCAGTAAAGCATTTCTTTTGCAGAATCTATGTCTGTTTCCTTAATTATTTAAATGTAAATCAAATAATCTATGACTTCTGTCGACCTCTATCAGTGACTAGTGGATATTGGGATGAGGTGTGTATCCCCTGGAGGGATGGTGGCCTATTACTGACACCATTTAATTTTAAATTTAT
>OMKZ01038072.1:0-10620 GCA_900302535.1 Neoniphon sammara | reverse complement strand
CCCCCCTTTCCTGTCAATCTCTATCGTAAGCTTACAAAAGTAGCAGAAAAGCAGAAAAACAACCCCCCCCCAAAAGCAATTGCTTTATTTGTGTCGCATGTTTTTCCGCAGTTGATGTGATTAGAAATCAACCAAGTGCTGTTGCTGAATGGAAGTCTTCAAGGTTAAAAGGTTGCTGACAATCAGAAAAGCAGAATAAGTGGGTGAGTGTGTACTTAAGGTGTGGACTATTGCTCCCGCTTCTGCAATGGCAATCATGTCCTCCCCCACAAATGATGCAGACCCCAATGCGCCAAACACTAACAAACTCATATATGTCAACTTGAAAGATGGAAGAAAAGAGTTCAGGATGGCAACAGCGGTCACATCCGGTTACAATCTGTGTGACTGAAGCCAGCACTCTCTTGGAACATATGTCACCTTCTTTTGACCTATAAGTGTAGCGCATTTTGGAGGCAGTCAGAGGAATTTTAAAAATGGCAGGACATGGGATGCATCATTATCCTAAGTTCCATTACAATCCAGTCAGGAGTGTCTGATATTATAGCACATAACAAACAAACAAGGCAGTGCTTTTCTAGCGTTAATTACTCATTTTGAAAATGTTGCAATGCATTGATAAGACTCAATATCTCCCCAAAGTTTTATCAAAGTCCAATCAGCATTGTCTGAGATGTTAAGTGTATTTTTGTCTTATGATGGAGCAAAAAAAACAAAAAAACAAACACATTTCCAGATCCTATTGCAACAAACAAGCACTTGTCCGCAAAATCTAGAGCTTTTGAGTTGGTGTAACAAACAACAGCTGTGCAGCAGGATATAAAAATGTGCAGAGAAGAGGGCAATTTAAAAGAGATCATGAGGGAAATAACATTCTACTTAATGGTTCTCGTTGCTCATAAACAATCGCTAATCAAGCTGAATTAATTTCCTGCCGCTGCCTCTTGTTTACCTTTTTCCCATTTTTTCCCTGTGCCTGTGTTGCGTAAGAGTTACTAATTAAAAACAAATCTGTGGCAAGCAACTCTCGCACTTAACACCAAAGGCCCCCAACTCTATTCCAAACCCCTAATATTGAGGCTGATTGTAAGTCAAGAGTGCCAGGCGAGGTATGAGCCCAAGTAGTAAGCAGAATATGAGTCTACATATGAGCCGAGGGAAATGCAATCAGGATAATACAATCAGAACTAGAAGGGCCACTCAGAGAGTGCAACACCTGCGCCCTGCATGTTTGACAATGAAGTGCTAAAGGACCAATAATGAGTGCAAAATTTTTCCATCAGTTCAACCTTCAAGGTCACTGAAGGTCAAAGGTCATGTGACCAACAGAAAGGTCATATATGACTTTATATTAGTGTTTAATAGTAACCATATGCATATCTCTTACCAATTCACTGATATGGCCATTATAAATATTTCCTATGTACTAGCATTGGGATGAAAATTTGACCTCACCCTGTGACCTTGACCTTTGACCGATTCTTCTCAAAATCAAATCAGTTCTTCCTCTCCTGACCCTTAACACTTTCACCACGTTTGGTCCAAATCGGATCAAAGCTGTTTGCATTATGCTGCACACACGCACACACACACACACACACACACACAAACAGACAAGACCAAAAACAATGAGAGTCTACAATAATATGAGTCGTAGTAATCAGAATATGAGACCCCATATGAGTTCACACAATAATCAAAATATGTGACTACATATTAGTTTAGGTTATAATCAGAATATGAAACAACATATGAATTTAGGTTGTAATCACAATATGAGACTACATATGAGATCAGACAATAATCACAATGTGAAACTACATGCAAGCCCAAGCAATAATCAGAAGAATATGAAACAGAGTATAAGCCCCAACAGTAAGAGTCTAAGAGCTACTCACAGAGCAGTGTGAGTCTCTTTATGAGAACAGCTGTGGGTTTGAGTGTAAGTATGAATCCAGAGGTGAGCAGTGGTGCAGAAATATATAAAGAGAGGTCAGGAGCATGGGGGGGCTTGCAGGACGGAGCCAAACGTGTATGTGTGAAATGACAAAGCCATAATGTTTATTACAGGAGATAACAAAGACACTAAAATGGAATTTGCTACCATAAAGTTTCACCAAAACATTGTGAATGATAAGATGACAGTGTGCCTAGCCAGCATAATGCAGAATCTGCCTCTCACAATGCGAGGTGTCAGTCACTTCGGACACACACACACGCATTGCCTTGAGCTATTAGCATGGACAAAGCCTCTTGTTTCAAATGCTGACTTGAGGAGTGGGGAAAAAAATGGTTGTCTCAAAAAATGTCAGAAAGGTGCAGAAAGGAGAAGTCTGTTTTGAAAGAGAGTCTGTTGGGACACTGAGGTTCATTCAGAGCCCCTGGACTTTAAACTCCCCTGCTGCTTGGGCTGTGTTTTGCTGAGGCAGCAATTCATTAACATACATATGAGAAAGTCTGCACACCAGAGAATTCAGGATGGTTAGGTTTAAAACTCTATAAGTAAGGCTGTAGTACGGCTAGTGTGTGTGTGTGTGTGTTAGTGTGCATGTGTGCGTGCGTATATGTGATTCTGAGGCCATACCGAATACGTTAACGGAAATTAGATGAGAGGGTCCCTGTTTGTCCTTGATTCTTCATTTCCACAGAAAGTGGTCTATTAGTTGCAAAATTGTATCAGGCGGATTTAGAAATATGATAATACATGCAGCAAAACGGATGAGTTTGCTTAGGGATGACACCAGGCAATTTAGGGCTGCACAGCTATTGTAACTGCTGTAAGCCTTTAAGGCCTCGGGGCCTGTGCAGGGATAATAAGGGACAGCCCTTACTTGGTACTCAAGGAAAGATTTCAACTACCTCAGCACACACACACACACACTCACACACAGAAACACACCCACAGGGACCTGTCAGGATTTAAATGGGATCTTTTACAGCTTTAAGGCCTACCACAAAACTCCCTGAAAGTGTTAGTATCTGATTATGCTGCACTGCAACAAATACTTTGGGGTTTGAAAATCATCTCACAAATTAAAGTCTTTCATTTGTTGGGTTCACAGTAAGCTGGTGAATGATCAAAAAAATAAAAATAAAAAAATCTAATAAGGGAATTGAGCGAGGTGTACTTTCAGTAACTGTTGGACTCACCTGATGTGTGAGCTCACAGTGAAAAATGTTCCACAAGTAGATGATGCCACATGCACTCTTAAAGCAGCCATCAATCCATTCTTCCACCCATTTTCTAGCTGGTTATTCGGGTCAGGGCCACCATGGTGACATGGTGAGCAGAGCAGCCCTGATGTCCTTTTCCCCACCAGGTTCCTCCAGCTCTTCAACAAGCGCTGCAAGGCATTGTGGGAGATGTAGTCCCCCCCCCAGCATATCCTGGGTCTACCCTCCTTCCAGTCATTCATGACTAGAACACCTCCAAAGAGAGGCACCCAGAGGGTATCAGTCCTTAGCAGGTGCCTCAACCACCTCAAGCGAGGGTATCGGTGCCTCGATACCCAGGTCTTCTAAGATGTCTGAAGTCCTCAACCTATCAGTCAGAGTGAGGCCAGCCACTCTGCAGAGGAATCTCATCTTATTCTTAGTGCCCTCTCATTCCTTTGGTCACTATCCAAAGTGTGTGACCATAGGGCCCTATTTTTCATTTTTTTCTTCCATCAAACCAATCAATCCTGACCAACAGACACTCCAAAGCTCAATCCCAAAAGCACCCAAAACTTTTTGCCACACTGGCAGGCGGGGCCTAAGGATGGTTGTGTTGGACTGTCCATCTGTCCATTCAATACTTTCTTGCATGAAATTTGCTGAGCACATTCACGCTCCCCTGAGGATGTACCCTGCAGTGTCGGTGTCCTCGCACCCTTGCCTGTAGCACCATCATCAGGCTCACAATCTACCAGGCAGATTACCATGAAATTAGGTGAGCACTTTCATACTCCCTAGAAGATGAACCCTGCCAATTTTGGTGATCTCATGACTTTTCCTCTGGCGCCATCCTCCGGCCAACTGGTCAGCTTTGCACACGAGATATCACTAAATTTAATAAGAAGACTGACATGATATTTGGTGACTGCATTTATGCACCCCAAAGAAAGATTCCAATTTTTACCTTTCCTCTAGCGCCACTCTTCGGCAATAATGTCAAATTAGCTATCTATTAGATGGATTGGCATGAAATTTGGACAGTGCAATCATGCTACCAACAAGATGGACCCGGTTAACTTTGGTGACCTCATGACCTGTCCTCCAATGCCATCCTCAAACCAAAATGTTCAAACCCCATTCTCCCACCGTTTGCATTCCCCTGACATGCACCAAGCCAACAGGGCACCAGCAGCAGAGGCCAAGCAATGAGACATGTCAGTAAAAAGATGTAAATGAATATAGCCCAAAGTTATACCTTTCTTTTTTAACATAGTGCCAAAAACAATGAAAGCTGTCAGGTTCTGGATTATCGAAAATTACACAAATCAGTACAGAGTAAGTCTCAACATGGTGAAAAAAACATGATTTGGGTGCATTTGACGCTGATGTTTTTGAGTATCTCCAGTACATAAGACTGTACTGGAGAGCCAGTACAGTGCCCAGTGTGCAGGGCGCATGACGGCGTGCATTTGGTATTTTGGTGAGAAGATGCAGGATTTGGGTGGATACATGATCAGTGGGTGTGATAGGGGCTGGGATCGACTTAACCAATCAATTATCCAGTAATCCTTTCCTTTAAAAGGGCTTGCATTCTGGGCATGGTCCCATTTTCGTCATGAATGCAGAGAGCAGCCTGGACCTTTTGTTCACAAGATAAAGTTTCTCCCAAGAAGAAACTGATGTCCTTGTGTGCGAAGTGCAGAATCGCCAAGAGCGCATTTATGGCAATAAAAACAAACCACCAAGGGCACATGATGCTAAACCTGCTTGGGAGGAAATAACAGAAAAGGTGAATGTTTGCTCTGGTTCGATGAGAACTGTTGCCCAGTGTCGGAAAAGGTTCAATGATATCAGACGTAGAACAAAACATAAACTTGCAATAAACCGTCGTGAGAGCGTGGCAACAGGTGGGGGGCCATCCACCAGCCCGTCTCTCACCAGTCCTGAAGATGTGGCTGCATCAACCATAGCAACACAATCTGTGGAAGGATTCAGAGGGATAGAGGTTGGCATTTCAGGTGAGGAATTAAATGCACCCACATGTATGAACTTCATTCAGTTGTTGCAATTTTTTATTTCCTTAACATAAAGATTACTCAGAAAACATTAGTGGTAACAAAAACATGTTTCATAAGTAATTAAAAAAATCTTCTCCAACGGGCAATGTATCCGTCTCTCTGTGCCACCTGAAGAGCCAGCCAGGAACACGCAGAGCCCTGCAGGAGCACAAGATAGAGAGGTTGGACCCAGAAGAGGATTAAGGCGTCGGAGGGATGATGGTGACCAGCCCTTCCTTGGTCTCCAGCGAGGCGGGTTTGAGATGATTCAAAGGGAACTGAGTACCCTCCCTGAGAAGGACTCTCAATACCCGCCTTGTTTGGATGGAGAGAGCTATCCATGCAGGATTATTTATGTTTCTGTTGTTGAAATTTGGGCCATATTTTTTGTTCAATCATAATTTCATTATCTTGTAGGCCCATCAATAAATAATCTTAAGTTTAACCGTCTGATTTACTCACTGTGGGAAAACAGCTGCTCTGCAATCAGGTCCCTCCGCTCCCGAGTGCCTCTCCATCTCCCTCATATTTCACATGCAGCCCTGCTTCTCTTTGTCTTAAGTCCTGTAATGTTTCCTCTGCGAGGTCAATGTCACATCCATGATGCATAGCAATGTTGTGCAGGACAAACCAGGCTACAAAGAATGCTGACTGTCTGAGGGCTGTATTGTAATGTACCACCGCACCGGTCCAAACATCTGAAATGCATTTTAAGTAATCCGAATGTCTGCTCTATAACTGACCTGGCCCTACTGAACACATGGTTAAAAGCATGTTGCCTTTGTGTTGTGGGCATGATGTATGGTGTAATCAGCCACGTTTTTAATGGATAGCCATTGTCACCAAGCAGCCACCCATCCAAAGGTGTGTCCCCTTGGAAGACTGTTGGTATGACGGAGTTGGCCAAGATGAAAGAGTCATGATTTGAACTTGGATAATTTGCACACAGCACAGGTTACCTGGATGTTAATGGAGTGGACTCCCTTTTGGTTCACATAAACGAGAGGTTGTGTGGAAGGTGCACGCAACTGTACGTGCATTCAATCTATCACACCCAACACTCCGAGGAGTCCACTTTTACGCATGAAGTTTTGCTTGGTTTGTAGCTGGGCCTCGGGTGATGTGGGAAAGACGATGTACTCATCTGCATGTCGGACTGGACTTGAACAAACTGCATGGATAGCGGAGCTGACAGCACTTTAGCTCAATCCAGCCAACAAGCCCAGGGTATGCTGGAAAGAACCGGAAGCAAGGAAGGCGAGTGCGTCTGTCACTTTTGCTGGCACAGGGAGCGCGCAGGGACCTGATGAGTTGCCATCGCTGTCGGCTGCAACTATTCGTCAGATTTCATTAATTACAGCACCAGAGAGATGCAGCTTTCGTCGGCACTCTTCCTCCATTAAATATGCAAATGTGACTCTGGTTTGATATACTCTTTGCCAGTACCTCTACCTGCGCCTTGCAATCATGTATTCCATTTCCGACAAATTAAACAAACTGCATAAAATAACACAGTCGATTCAGCCTTCATATATTTTGATGGCCGCGATCTTATAAAACCCCACTTACTGCCCTTTAGTCTCAAGTCTGTGCATCCAGTCTGATGCATTGTGAATGCAATGAATAAACAGACCTGATCTCCGCCTTCTTTTAGTAAACACAGGTGTGATCTATTGGTGAACTTGAAGTCCTTCAGTAAAAATCCATTTAGAGGCGTGATTTCATTATGATAATTTCATTATGCTTCATGTGTCATGAAGCACAACAGTGTGGTTGATACTGTAAAATCATTTAACCACGCAACATGTGTGTTAAAATGGATAATGTATTGTGACGTGAGATTCATATCAAAGCAAAAATAGACCAGCGGGCACAAATTTCGGTCATCCATGGCACCAAAATTCCAGTGCGCCAGGGGATTTATGAAAACACACCCACTACTGCACCTCTCCTCCCACCTTGGCGCACAGCGCGTCACCAAAATACCAAACAAGCCCAGGCGAGGAGAAACCCTCACTGAGCCTCATCAAAATCCCACCGTGCCAGTGACTGGCCACGCTTTGCACACTGCACCTGCATGAAAATAGGGCCCCCAGAACGTCAGTGCTCTGACGCAGAGGGGTACCTTAGGTTTCAGTGTTCTGACTACCAGCAACTTGCAAAAATGTCAACATATGACATCTTGGGAGTGAGAATGGATTGAAATAACATTCGCTGAACAAATATTAATAATGTAAAATGTACATTTCTTGCTATAACTTTTATCATAAGCATTTTAATGCATAAACGCATAATGCATTTTAGTGCATAAAACACTACATTTCCAACTGAGTAAACAAAATTAAGACAATGAAGACATTTAAAACATTTTTAAAATATAATTTAATTTAAAATAACTATCTTAAAGTTACATAAAAGAGAAATCTTTTATTTGAAATCCATAATTTTTATATTCCATTGTCTCATGAAAGGCCTGGCCAGATGTGGTCTCGTCCCGATACTCGAAACCTTCACCATTGATATTTACTGAGCAGCCCTACATGGTCAAAGCTGACACTACAGGGAGAAGTAGAGCGTCATAGCTGAAGCCTGGGGCCACTGACCAAGCTGCTGTTTTTGACACATTGGGAGTGAGAGTGTGTTATGTGTAGACCTGAGTGATGAATGGATTGCGAGAACAGAGTTTGGTATTTAAGGTCTCAGTGCTTTACTGTACAGGGAGGTTCAATGAACAAAGTCCGTGATCATTAATTTTTTTGAACATTAGAATATATTGAGATGTCCAGATATGTTTTATTCAATGTTTAGCTGTCTTCCTACATGTCCTACTTCTTTATTGTTATGCACTTCAGTCAGTTGATGATTCAAACAGCTGTGAAAGTCGTCATAGTGTAGATCTGACTGATGAATGGTTTGTGAGAATAGAGTTTGGGTTGCCAGGCCTCAATATTAACCTAATCAGAGTAGTTCAGTGTAATCGATCATTGGTTTTACCACAAATTCAATACTTTTAGTAGTTTAATAACATTAATTTAAGTACGGGGTTTTGTGTGCAAGTGCTCAACATAAATGAGAAGATTTTGATTCTAAGAGTAAAGTTGGCAGTTTTCTTTTATTTTGCAAACAATATTAGAATATATTGAAATGTCCAGATAAATTGGATTTAATGTTTGGCTTTCTTCCTTCTATTTTGACTACTGAACTGTGTTGCATTTTAGACAGTCCTTTGGTAAAAGAGTGTTGAACATTGTGTTTGCAATGACATGAGTGATGAATGGTTTGTGAGAACAGAGTTTGATATATATGGCCTCAATGCTTTAATGAACAGGGTGATTCAGTGGGAGAGAGTCCGTGATTATTACTTCTCTTTTTAACAACATTTGAATATATTGAGATGTCCTGAAACATTTAATTTTTTTGACTTTCTTCCTTCGGTTATGACTATTGAATTGTGTTGCATTTTAGGCAGTTCTCCTACCCATTCAAAGTGCCTTGAACATTGTGATTGTGACTACCTGAGTGATGAATGGTTTTTGAGAACAGACATTGGTATATAAGGCCTTAATGATTTACTGTACAAGGAGGTTCAATGAACAATGTCAGTGATCATTAGTTTTTGTTTGTTTGTTTGTTTTGTTTTGTTTTGAACAATATTAGAATTTATTGAGATGTCCTGATATGTTTCATTCGATCTTTAATCAATCAATGAATAGTTTGTGAGAGCAGAGTTTGGTATATAAGGCCTCAATGCTTTAATGAACAGGGTGGTTCAGTGGGACAGAGTCAGTGATTATAACAGTATGTACTACTGGAAAAATCTTTACATTTTTCACATTCAAATATAGTCTATTGTTTTGTTAAATTTTAAGTGGCTCAATTTCATTAATTTTATTGGCAGCACATTAAATACATTTCACACAGTTTGACAGATTTTTCATTTATTTACAATTTTTATTGCCATATAACCATTTTTTATAGGAAGCTTAATATTCAACAGGGTCAACAGCATGATTTGGTTGTTGAATTCCTGTCTGGCCTTGACAAATGCTCTGTTTGCTGTGGACCATTTGCATCTCTCAGATGGAGTGGACTTAAATGAAAATGTAAGTTTCATTTTTTTTTAAAATTCTGTATGTCTGTTTAACTAATTGCACTTCAACAAGATGCACCATACCTAACTCCACCACTGAACAAATTAGAGCTGGCTAATGGCTAACACTGGAATAATATGTTGTTAACTTGGTTGTTTTCTCACTGTTGTTGTTGTTGTTGTTGTTGTTGCTGTTGTTGTTGTTGTTGTTGTTTGCTCAAATGTCTGGCATCACTCTTGTCTGGCCAAAATCACTTCTGATGAGAAGAGGCCAAAATCAGGAGTAAGTCAGACTTAATTTGAAAGAAAATGGCCAACTTCACAAAATAATTTCAGGCACCTATATATTTTTTCCATTTTACAACCAATTCTAAAATGAAGTTAAATTACGTTCAGTCAGTTATACCCAAGTAGTAGATAGTGAGTTAAAGGGAGCTCATTGGATATTTCTTGCACAATTTTATAATTTAAACTACTCTGTTTCTATCTACTCTAATTTACCAGGTTTTACTTGAATCTAGTGATGATGATTGTTTTTCATCTGGAGAAGAATATGTACCAAATTCAGCAGATGATACAGACTCCTCTGACCTCAAGCATGAAGATGTTGTGGAGTGTGAGGAAATCATCACAGAAAACTCAACAGTACAGGACTTTGCTGACTTGGGTGAAGTTTCTCTCAAGAAGCCAAAAATAAACTCAGGAGATAAAGAAAACAAGGCAGTCCGTGCAGAATGTCAGCACAAGAGCATGCCAGCCGCGTCGCCAGACAGATTTCACTGGGGCACGTGCCCCAGTATTGATCTGCAGTGCCCCAGTAAAAATTTCACCAATAAAAAAAAATCACTTCAGAGTTTTAAGTCTACATAGCATAGACTACAGCGCACATACTACTTAGTATATAATTCATTGCTACTGTGTGTATTCACTCCACATAAACGATGCGCACATGGCTAATTAATATGGTAATTTATTCACGTGTAGCGAGCGAGAGAGAGCGAGAGAAAGAGAGCGAGGGAGAGAGGGGCAGGCCATGAGAATCACTGCATGAGGTAGGTAACGTTAGCCGACAACAACTTGTTAAATATATTATTTTGATTTTGATTTGACTCGAACTGTAACTCCTAGATGGATATCAGAAAGTTTTTCGGCCGCAGCAGGGAAAAAGCAGCGAGGAATGAGAGAGGTAAGTGAAGTCCTGGCTAGCTAGGCAACATAAGTCTGTCTTAAGTTAATGCTAAGTTAGCTAACGTTGTTCCTTGTATCAAAACAACCATATTAATTTCCAGTGAGTTTCATCAGCATGAAACATAATGT
>OMKZ01038065.1:42733-55912 GCA_900302535.1 Neoniphon sammara | reverse complement strand
GCCAACCAATTGTGCCTGTCTGAGAAGCAATGAGCGATGACTGCACACACCACATAGCTAGCATTAATCACGTGGAGAGATAGGGGCAGTCAGGGAAGAAGCAAACAGTTGCTAGGCATTTCTCACACACAGCCACACATTATTCTTCCCCGGGCACTGCTGGACAGTGGTTTCTCTAGTGGCTCGCTTGGGCAATATTGACTGACTTAGAAGGTAACACTAAACTCACAAGTTCCTTCCCATCCATGATGCAACATCTGTCGCAACATCTTTCTCTGTCAAGGCGATGTGCAAGTGAATGGGGAATAAGTCAGGAGCAGTGTAGCTGCTATCATTGGATGCCATGTAAACGTTTCCACCGTGGCTGGCATACTGTGTTGCCATAGAAGCCCGATTCAATGTGTAACTGTTCACGGGCCCATTAACGAGGAGGAGAGGTGTGAGAGTGGGAGGAGAAGTGTCCAGTGTTGCCATGGGCCTTCATTTCATATGTTAAGCGTGCTGTGTAAGTGTGATTAGGCGCTCTTTATTGTGTATTTGTCTTGTGTGCCAAGACAAATTAAAAAAAACAGAGGTGGGGAGTGCCCTTAGTGTTTACATTTCAAAGTTGTCAAGTAGGTCGGTTAGCTTACGACAGGCAGGCCGCTAGCTAGGAGAGGCACTCACCTGCTGCTGTTGTCTGGACTGGAGAAAAGCTGCTCCACTTTTCCTCGTCTGCAGTGGCCGCAGCCCAGAGGCAAATGGTCCTAACGTCTTTTTGACACTGTGTGTCACCAGTCAGCTACTGAACAGACTTCTTTCTGTAGATATAGCTAGCTTACTAACGTTAACCTACAACGAACAGCAGCAAGGCTTCATGAAGCACATTCATTTGAAACGAACAGGTACAGTGATGAGATTGTAGCTTGTCAACGGCCTCGACAGCAATCTGTTATTCAGAAATAATGGACCGCAGGATGTCTTAATTGACCAATCAGAATTGAGTATTCAACATAGAACTGTAATAATGGTGTTTTATTGTGCAAAAAGCAAAAACGCTTCAAGCAATTGACAGCAACACAAATGTTTTCTACCTACCAAACTAATAGCTTCAAAATCGATTTTTTTGGGCATTTCTGCTTTATGAGGTAGGCACAGTGGAAAGACAAGGCCTTGGCCAGAATCGAACCTGCTATAAAGGGCCTAGTCTTACATATGTCTGAAAACAATGTTTATTTTCTGGTTTTAAGTGCATATTTGGAAAGTCTCATTGTTCCCATCCACATTTAGGCCGAATCTCACTCAGAGGTCTGCAGCTAAGTCTACAAGCCCAGTACAGATTTGTTCAGACAGATCACATGTATGCAATACATGCAGCAAATCACAAGTATGTCATCGTTTGTATTTCACATTTTATGATTACTAAATCTATTTAAGTACTGCAATGTTTGCAGTACTTGGCCTCATCTAGAAGTTAAGTGGAAAAAATGTATTTTACACACAAGGTGAATCTTTTGGAAAAATGGCTGTTAAAGATTTGATTGTGCTGGATATACTTGACACTGCTGGCATAAAAACTATTGATTTAGTTGTCTGTGATTATTGTTTTGCATATTTTATTAAGATCCAGTAAGGGCACATTTTATGCACATCTCTACTCATTTCAAAGCTGACCTATACAGCCATAATGGCCTGTCTCACTTGTGGAGTCTCTCCTTAAGACCCTAAGACGCTTAGAACAGGATGAACCCAAAGAAAGCTCTGCCAGTCTCTGTGGCTTTGGAGGATGATCTTTGGGTGTTTGTGTTTTAATAACTGAAGATCAGCTCGGGAGATTGTTCTCAAAAACCCTTGCAGTATTTGACCTGTAATGCGGTCATATTGGGTGGATAGAAGCCATCGCTGTACAGAGAGAACTTCAAATGAACTCAAGTCTCTCCCCGCAACCTTATCAGCCATCTATGAGGTTACACAGCCACCTTGGAGGTTTGAGGTTACAATCACAATGTTTTTCATCAGGCCTTTAACTTGCCAAAGCCATACTTATATCACATATCATCTTAATTGGTTCCCCCACCAATGGAATTCCCAGATTTGCCCCGTAAATCCAAAGTAGTCGCAGCTCATTAGGAATAAATGTGCTGCAATGCACTGATAACACTGGAGTTTGATTGAAAGGCAATCGTGGCGCTTCAAAGGAAAAATAACACTCACTTTCTTTCAACTCCATTAGCTGCGGTATGAAATATGAAACCCTAGTGTGGTGCCACATAAGGTTGGCTTTCTCTCACACCAGGACATGTCTTGGACATTAGCTTCCTCGTGACAGTGATGCAATGTGAATGTTATTCTAGTGTCTGGTTTTTCAGGAAAGCCAGTCTACCTCCTGGGTAATTATTTACAAAAGTGCACCGCGCCAGGGAACATGATATAAATAATAGCATATTTTGCTCCCCCAACAATGATGTATAACCCACAGAGGCTCTCTCGATTCCCTCTGCAAATGACCGTAGAGCATAGATGAAACCCACTCATCATTCTGTGCTAAAGTTTGCCTTGCTGGACTTTTCACTTCTGCACTGGATTACTGGATTACTGTAGTACTTTCCATTAGCAGTCTTGCCAAATCTATCCCCGGAACAGGTTTCTTGACAGGGATATCTTGTAAGTAGGGCTGTCAAATTAACACATTAATTTAGATTAATTATAAAAATGAAACGTGTTTAAAAAAAAAGTAAATACACCTTTTTCACAGCAGCCATTTTGACGTGAAATAGCAGGTGAACACAGGTGCAACTAATGACATTAATTAAGGTTACATTCCATTTAAAGGAGCACTCTTAACGTTTTGGGCAAAAAAGCCTTCCCCAGACTTCCCCAGACTGGGACAAGATGTTTGATACCATTTTCACCTCTTTATGTCCACTGGTTTGGTTCCTATGGGTAGCATTTCTTGTTAGCTTAGCATAAAGACTTGAAGTCTACAGGAGTCACTAGCCTAACTCCTTCAAAGTGAAAAAATAAACCTTACAGCAACTCTGAAGCTGTCTTATTTACACAATGTATCATGTATAGTTGAAATACATGTCTTGGATTAAAAAAAACAAAAACAAAAAACAGGTCATTTTAGGAGAAGTTAGATGGTGGGAGCTATAACCACTGAACACATGAGTAAAGAGGTTAATAGTTCCTTCCATATAACTTTAACTTTATATATAACTTTTCCTAAAAAAAATTCAAAGACGTGTATTGTACATTGTGTAAGTAAGACAGCTTTGGAATTGCTGTGCTTTTTTTCCCCCACTTTGATGGAGCTAGGCTATTGACTCCTGTAGACTTCAAGTCTTTATGCTAAGCTAACATGAAATGCCCATAAGAACCGAACCAGTGGGCGTATAGAGGTGAAAATGGTATTGAAAATCTTGTCTCAGTCTGGATAAGTCAGAAAAAGGGCATTTTTCCCAAAAAAGGAGTATTTCTTTTAAGTGCAGCAGAGTCAGTCTTCATTCTTGGCCATTGTTCTATCCCCAAACATCCAACCCCATCTCAGGAGGTCTAGAGGACTGCTACCTTCAGCCTTGTAGGTTTTGGGAGTTGTTTTTGAAGGTTCACTTCTGTTTTTGCTCCATGCAGTCCACCTGTTTTCCAGTATGGCAGTGGCTCTGTGGACTCAACAAATGTCAGCCTTCTTTTCCACCTTTATTGTCTGGAGAGGCTGGGCGGAGGAATCAAACAAAAAAGGACCGTGCTGATATCAAAGTTAGGCTCCGGCATCAATGGAAACTGAACCAGTCCCACACCTCCGTCTGATGTGTTATGTGATCAGAGAGGTGGTCGTAAAAGCAAATGTCACTCAGACACGCGCAGTGGAGAATTAATTACCTTGGATGAAAAACACACACACACACACTGAAAAAACCTGAGTGAAATTCAATCATTTCTCCAAAATGACATGAACAAAGTATCCAAGAACTTTGTCAGCATATCCAAGAAAAATGCTCAACAGATGCTGACATCCCTCAGTCTAATGTCTAATATCAGTTCAAACTCTAGTCTATTCTCTGTCAGTAATAAAGTCTTTGGGTGTCTGTTCTCTTCATTTACAACCCTGTGATTTCCTCTTGATCTTTTATTATTTAAGTGTTGTCATTCGCTTTCAAAAGCAATATGTGAGAGGCTCCTTGCATATCGGAAGTACTGACTAAAGTCAACGCTTAGTGCGACATGTGATTCTCTGCTGTTTGAGTGTAATACCCTCAAACAGGCTCCTTTTAATTGGCTTTTTTACCTGCCTCCCATTCTTCTGGCAGCATTTAACTCATTTATCCACGTGTACCTCGCTAATCCTTTTCATGTTAATGTTGTCTGGGGAGAAGGAATTTTGCCTTTTTTTGATGTTTATTTATTTATAACTCTCCAAGAGCAAAGCAGTTTGGTACTTCCCTCTGTGACTGCTGTGTGATATCTGTCTCCTGACAATAATCCAGCTGTATACAGGGCACATGTACTGCAGTGGCATGCTATGCTTTTTGGGGTCGAGCCTTATTTATGACCAAAACAAACCAAGGGAAGGAAGCACAGTCCGACCAACAGGGATTTTGAAGCCTGCAATTAGTATTTTTAGACTGAAGTTATCAATACTTAATGTTTCCTGGCAATATACAAAATCTTTAGGGTTGACTTTAAGAACATATGAGGATTGATTGTGTTCTTTTAAGTGGCTTGGCAGCTGTTTAAGGCAGGGTGAGCTACCTGACTTATGAAAATGGTTGGGAAATGGGTTGGGTTTTAAATGAAGAATTCATTTCCAAAAAAAACCCATTATTGAACAAGATAAGACTGATGTGTTAACCTGATGTAATGATTTCTGGCTCTAACGGGTCAGAGGTAGACTCACCCTTTTTGATGACTTGATGAATTAGGCCTAATCAGTTAATCGAGCTGGAACTGCGAAACGGCACAGTACAGTCACCGTTTAATCAAGACAAACAAATGGGAAGCTACTGTCGAATGAAAGCCTGTGTTATTTGCATATATTACATTAGTAATGCTAGGTTGTGCCATGTTGGCTTTTGTTTTCCCTATGGATTTTTCCATGGCGGGATTCAGTGTTTCAGGCGATGTGGATTGATGTTATATTCTGCATACAGCTCCAGCCAGCCAAGAGTCACTGGTCACCAGGCTATTCTACAAACGATTCATAAAAACCCCTCTTTAATATAAGAAGTTAATATACAAATTTTAGTATATGCATTTTATTACATCTAGCACAACTGCACTATAATTAATGTAAAATAATAGACTTTGTGCTCTATATGAGTTCTCTGCACAGCTGTGCTTGTCTTCTAAGCTGCTGGTGATTGCTGGAGTGAGAAATATCTATATATAAGCAGATTCACTGCACACCACTGTAACGCAGGAAACTGTGAACTTGAGAAACAAAGTGTGAAACATGGTGTTTTCTCTTAAATGTTTTATTTCATGAAAATAAATAGGCACATGTAAGTTCACAGTCTTGCGGTGAACCTCTTTATCTATTAGATTCTATTAGAATTATAAGAAAGTGATCGTTTATGTAATTTACTATTATTACTACCTCTGTCATCACTGTTAGGATAACTGCTACTGCTGCTTGTACTATACCTTGTACTGTTATCATCACTGCCACTATTGCTAGTCCTACTACTATTACTACCACTCAGGGCATTACATTAGGAATGTTAGGTGGTGCCGTGGCCAAAATTTTGAGTGACGTCCCAAGATCCCAAACCTTAGAGGGGGTTGGGGAGGGGCTGGGGGTCTTCCCTCCTTAACGAAATTGCCAATTTCCAATAAAAGCTGATTTCCTGCCTTTTTACAATAGATTTGTCAGTCTGAGCTACACAAAAGAAGCAGTTATTATGTTAAAATTTGATGCTGGTTTGATGCTTAAGGTTTTTTTTCCATTGCTGTTGCACAGTTTTGTTGACTTCACAGAAGTTATGAGATTGATTTGAATAAAAATATATGCTTCTGTTTTGATTCATCTGGTGCACGTGTGAGTTCATGTGTCAGTCTTGCTGCTCTCCAACATTCTGGGAAATTTCTCCATAGCAACTCAAGTGAATTGAAATGCAGACTATATAATAGACTATAGTGTATATTAAAGTGAAAGTTCACACTGTAGGTGACCTAACCCTAACCCAGCAACACTGGAAATGTTATTCCCCCAGAGGATAAATTGGAGTTAACCCTAGCCCAAAGGAAAATCAACCAAATCATTTATTTGTTAGCTTTCATACATTAACTGAGCCAGCAGTATCACTCTGTTCACCAGACAGGTATGTATGCTGTGCATAGATCATCTAGGAATTTATATTTGATATTATTCTATATTTTAAAGTTGAACAGGGCGGCTTTAAGGCAGCAGTGTAGCTTAAGGTTGTCTGGTTATCAGAGTATTTCAAAATAACAGTGTCTGTGAACAGGGAATTAATTTTCTCCTCCAAACTCCTAAAATGATAAATCTTTCCACTTCTTTTGGCATTTTATTGTGAGTGAGAGACAAAATAAAATGTGCTTAGAGGTTGCAAAGTCATAGGGTGGAATTTTGCTTCAGAAGTGGAGATCATCCTGTCTAGATGACAAAAATGTGCAGACAAACACATGAAAACATATGAGATCACAAGTCCTGATTTCAGTTCTGCACTGATGGATTCACACAATCATAAGAGCTTAAACACTTTGCCTATAAAATGTAACAAGGTGCTGTCAATATTTCATGTTAAGAAAACTTTCTAACTGTACACAGTTTCCATACAAAGTGATAGAGGAAGACATCGCCCTTGCGAATGTGGTGTCAGAAATGCAATCAAGCCTGTGTAATGGTGCACAGACTGATATGAACTAAACCAGAAGAGATAAAGGTGAACTCTACTCTGCTGCAGCTCCACTTGCAGTGTTTGTTTGTGACTGCAGAAATGTTCAAGTTTACAGGGAACAATTACAGCCATGCTACATACCAATACTGCTAAATTAATGCCGTTACTACTCCTACAACTACTGCTTATGCTCCAACTAGTGCTACTGCTGCTATTACAACACATATTAATGTTGGGCTTTTATTAGCAAATTCCCTGAGTATTGTGAACAAAAGAGACATATTAAGAATCAACAAACAATAGGTCTTAATAAATGGAGGACTTGCAGAACTCAGCAGAAGAGAAACGGCTTTGTAACAGAGATATTATTTTACCAATACAAATTTACATTAAAGATAATTACTCTACGTTTGGAGGTCCAGTCGATATATCAGCAGCTGCTAAGTACAGTATGAAATTGAAGCCAAATGGACAACAGATACGGACTAGACTATGAAAAATTCAAAAACCATATCGAACCCCTACCAAACAAATCAATAATTCCAAGCACAATACCAAGGTATCATTTAAATGCAAGGTTTTAATACTTCATTTTCAGCTCAGCCTTCAAAGAGGATCCGATTTCCTTGGACGAAAAAGATTGTATTATTCAAGTTAGTGTATTTATATTAGATGAAATAAAAGCATAAATAATAGTGCTCACCAGGTCAGAGAAGGACAGGGATTTTTGAGATATTTCTGAGATATTTGAAGTAACAGCTCTTTAAACTTGATGTGCATAATTCACATAGCAATGGCAAGAAATTATGCTGAAGCTTTACAGTATATGACAACAAAATAAGACCCAGAAACCTTGAGGCAAACTGTAGTGAGCAGGATATAAAACTACCTTTGGCAACAGAAAGCTGCCTGTCTGACTGGTAAGAGGGATCCAATTAAAAGCCGGGTCTGTAAATCCCATAAAATCTCTAATATGATGTCAAAGGCAGCACTAAGGTCAAGTAGAAGTGGAGTCCAATATTGACCAGCATCCTCTGCTAAAAACATCATTTATAACTTTAGGTAAACAGTCTCTTCTCTGTGTTTAGCGCAGAGCCAGGGCAGATACGCAGCAATTGCTCTTGATAAAGCAGCCGCCGCCCGGTTATTTACAGATGTGACGGCGGCGGAGCAGAGAGCAGAGGATTGTGCCATTTGGAATTGTGTGCCTTCTCTATGACTAGTATGAAATTCAATTAAATCTATATGCAGTAACTAATCCATGAAGAAGTGGGGAAGAATAAGCCTGTTCCATGCTCAAGGCTTAAACTGGAGCTTCACTAATGCAAGTGGGGATGTCTCCAAAATGAGCAGGCAAAAAAGCTTCCTGTTGATACTTGCAGCTTTTTTTATTTTTTATTTTTTCTGAAACCATAACTATGTAAATATTCCAGTTGCAGTTTATGTTTCAGGAGAGAATCGAGGACACTTGAGAATGCAGAAACTAGAGAGAGGCAGCCTTTAATTATTTTATCATCCTGATATATTCCTTTTTCCTAACAGGCAAAATGTCTGATCTGTTTCACCTAAATATAAATTTATAGTTTTGGCGAGGCATCAGTGTCGAAATTACCTTCCACTTTTTAAATTCTGCCCACGCTGAGTAAGTCCCATTAGTTGTTGCTTGTTGAACATTTTAAATAGGCATTTGTTTACAGTGATAATTCACAGCCATGCCACAGGAGCAACAAGTTCACCCGCACTGGATGAAAAGAGAAACTTGACTGTAACTAAAGATAATAGTAAATAATTACTGTATGGGTTTGGATAAAACTTAGTTTGCTGATGGCAAATAAGTGTTTAATATGCAGATATGCAGACAGTAACTCTATTCATGACAAGCTGTAGCTCATACACGGTCCAAGTAACCTTTCCACCGTGGAACAGATTCAGACAACACCAAAATGACCTTGTTTTCTGCGAGATCAAATTGTTATTTCCTCGTTTTTGAAAGACAAAACCAGGATTTGGGCACCAGAACAGGCAGCCTATAGAGGATACAAAGGACAGGTATTAGGATAATTTGTAAATAAAAAGCTGAAAATAAAAGGGACCTTCTACAAACACCCACATACCTATCCATAAACCCCCTCGGGATGCCATTGTATGCATCTGTTTCCCTGAGATAAAGACCAGCTCACCACGTCCCAGAAGCACCAAAGTTGGCTTGTTATAATCTGGCAAGCCAAGAGCACAGCGGCGGAAAAAAACACACACACAAACACGCGCACACACACACACACATACGCACACACAAAGGGCCATGGGGGGAAGGGAGGGAAGGGGAAGGGAAAGGGGGGGAAGAATGCAGCTGAAGTTGTCTCCAGTGCTGTCTGAGTTGCTGAAATATATTTCAATACCCTAATTACGCCATCTGTTTTTTGGCATTTCACACCATACTTTGACAAGGGTTTATGTGTGTTATTTATTTGTTCACGCACCAATAATTAAAATCATGAGGAGTTGCATCTGTGAGGCCGGGCCTGCTAACTTAGTATGACTATGCAGTACGAGGGATTCTTTACAAGGACAGTTTGATTCGGAGAAATCGCCATAAATCCTGTCCTGTCTTGTACGGATCAATGTGACCGCTTTTTGTTAAGGTGACCTTTAGCTGAAGAGTGTTCCAGCAACTCGCCACTTGTAAAAGAGAGCAAATAAGCTGGATCAAAGTGCGAGGACTATGCAAATGCTCAGTCAATAACAATCGGAAAGTGTACCTCATAATTTTCTCATAATTTATCCTGTTTAAACAACTGTCCTCCCCATGCAGGACTATTGGAGCAGTAGGCTCTGAAAGAAGCTGGTAGACGCAGAAAGCTGTCTAAATGTATGATGTGCCATTTAGGAAACATTTTTTTATGACACCCAGGAAACAGATGGAACCGCACCACAGTTGCAGGTGTAGTGAGAAAGCGCTACATTTTTTTCTCTTAAGTCCTATTACTGAAATTGATGGCTGGTTAAAAATACTTTTCTGGGGAGAAAAAAAAGGTTTATTTGACCACCATTTAGATCTTTTGTGACACGAACCCGTGCAAATTATAATTGCAAGCATTGATATTCATTAGACCCAAGGACAGTTGGTTAGGTTTCCTGTCAAAATTCCTCAAACAGACATAATTCCTGAGCTAGGAATAATAAGCTTTTATCTGGCTTTTCTTTTCTTGTCTTTTTTTTCCTTTCTTAAATTACCACAGTTACCCACATATTCATGTTCTTTGAATGTTACATTACGCTTGCATTTATTTTTTCATTTATTTTGAAAACCTTTTGGGTTTAAAAAAAAAAAATACAATTCTGTACCCCTGTCCATCAGAGAGGATTGGTTTGACAGTTGATCTTTTAAATAATTTTAATTGGTTTAATTAATTATCCAATAAATTAAGGTGGGTTTAATTAATTATCAAATAAATAAATTAAAATTTCCTTAAAATGAACCATTTATTTCCAGGTGATGTGAGATGTAAAAAGAAAAAAGAAAGAAAGAAAGAAAGAAAAAACATACTTCTGCTCTACCTTAGCTAAGCTAGGATAGCAATGCCTAAAGCCTGTTTGAGGGTTTGCTGCATCATCAGTGCCCTCAAGCATCGGGGATCCTAATTCATGCTTTATGAGGGACTGGCTTGTGTTCACCAAAAAGGTCAGAAGATATACTATAGGCTTGAAAGAAAAGAACTTTGTGAGAATCAGATGCTCTGAAATATTGAACATTTGCTCAAGGCAGTGAGCTGTCCTTGATCAGTATGAGGTTTGCTGTGCTTGCCAGAAGGGCCAACATCTCCCTGTGCTGATGTGGCTAAGAGCCTGTAGTGTTTTCATTAGATCTCATTTCGTTGTCCTTGTTGCACTGTCATGTCTGAATTTTTTGTGGCGGTTATTTTTACAGACCAGCTAATGGACTGTAAGTTAGCGCTGCTGCTGCTAGTTTTCACTGCAGCTGCTTGGAAAGTTTTTTTTTTTTTCTGTTTAAGTTGCTTGTTGGAAGTGTTTGGCTAGCTTTTAGAGCATTCATTCCAAGTTTCGTTGGTTTCTTGACAAGGCTACCAGTTGCCATGCTACCAGTAAAACCTTGCGCCGGCCTTGCGAAGTGTATTGTTGTGTAAGTAGACATTATAGTATAGCCTTGGCTTCAGAAGTCTTGTCGTCATTTCTCTTATTCGTTAGCATTTTCGAGATCTCTGAATCAAAAAGACGATTGTCTATGGGAAAAATGACTGCAGTTGCCTTAATTTCTTCAAAATAATTCATGTTTGTTTGTATATGAAAAAGACAATTTATTGCACATTTTTTATAACCGCTACACATTCGCTGTAGTTTAAAAAAATAAATTGCTAACGGCTAAGTGCTTGGCTATCTTTGATGACCTGTTAGACACTACAGTTGCAGTGATTCTCCGTGCTCTTAGGCCATGTCCACACTAACCTGGAGAAATCTGAAAACACATCTTTATTTCTCTGTTTTGCCCTTCCATCCACACTAAAATGGCGCTTTTGTCCACTGAAAACAGAGCTTTTCAAAAACGCTCTCCCAAGTGGATAAATTTGAAATCCTTCGGGTTGGCGTTGTAGTTTGGACAACAAAAGAGGGGAAAATGGAGAATTTCGTCATGTTTATCATACACTGACCTTGCACTGAAACAGCTGTGTGTGTCAACAGGGAGGAGAGGATACGGTAGAAACCACTAGAATGATCATAGCAACAATAACGGCATTCTTTTCTAATCGAGCTGAAATTGCGGCGGTAGGAATTAAATTGTTGAGTCATTGATGAGAAACCCGACCCGGTCCTACTCCAGTGTTGATATTTTAAAGCTGTGACATCGTTGGCTTCATGTACAGTGATGTAATGATGGATGGAGATGGAGAAGTGTTGTTGATATCGCTTGTAAATGTAAATTTGTGGCGTTGCTTCCTCAGATTTAGGCTGCTGCGCATGTCTGTTCAATAAATGTAAGCATTTTCTGCGTGTTGGTGTGGACGGCCAACTTTTCAAAAATGTTCTGAAAACACGAGTGTGGACAGAAAACAATTTGACACGAATATGCATTTTCAGATTTCTCCGGATTAGTGTGGACATGGCCTCAGTACTTTTGCTGTCATCTTTGAAGTAAGACAACAGATCAGACAAAGAAATGCACATGGTAGCTAGCCAACCAGGTATTTTTTTTATAGTCAACACCAAGCAGAATTATTATAGTGGTAAATTTATTGGGCAAGAACAGCCAGCTACGCAGATTTTTTTTTTTTTAGCAAAAGGATTATTTGGGTTGGAAAGTGGCAGCGGAATTCAGTGGATACAGTCTAATTTAAGAGAGAAACATGCAGATGAAAACAATCCAGTTTTGAATCAGATCCAGAATTCCATATTTGGCTGATGGTTTGTGGCCAAGTTACTTATTTTACAATTTGTCAATTCCTGACAAAGGAAAATGTACTTTGAAAATGTGTTCAACCTTACAAAACCTTCCTTGATTGCCTCCATTTTTCAAAACAGGTGGCATAAAGAAATTGCGCTAGAACTAGAAGAAAAAGAAAAAAGAAAATCACAGGCCAAAAATAAATTAGGGCTGAAATTATAGAGTTTTGATTGACACAGGATTAGTATTATCAGGGGACCTGTGTCTCCACCAAAATATGGAAGGTAATTTGTGCTGGAATTTTTACTTAATAAATTACAGACACTGCAGATTTGCATGGGATTAAAATCACCAACGATCTGCGCAATTATTACAGCTCACTGGACATCCTCAGGTGAAATTAATCCCGTGTGAATAGGGCTTAAGCCACTGTACGCTTACACACACAAACACGCCGATACACACAATGCACATACACACACACATACACACAAAAACTGAGTGTGCCACATTACAATCCACCTCTTACCCCTCTGTGTGGGGATGACAGTAAACACAAACATGACCCATATAGAGCGTCACAGGATAAGTAGAGTCAATTTACACTTTAATGAGACATTGACTCCAGGCAGGGTTGGATTAATGCACCAGCTTACGGGGCTGAAGCATCAAGGCCAAAGCTAGTACAAGCCTAGCAGAAGTCAAACTTAAGAAGCTGGAGAACAAAATAAACTCATTTTCTCATTTTCAAAATAAAGGTCATTTTCTGAACGCAATTCCTGTTCCTATCCATAATTGACACATCTTTTAAAAAAATGTGTATATCAACCTTGTAGGGAAGGAAAAAATAAAAAAGCCCAAAAAACAAACCAGGTAAACTGACATTGTCAACTTCAAGTGTATGAACTAAACTAAAAAAAAAAAAAAAAAAAAAATTAAGTG
>OMKZ01038065.1:22132-36292 GCA_900302535.1 Neoniphon sammara | reverse complement strand
TTTGCCACGCCAGTGGATGGGACTCGAGTTTTCCAGGAGGAAATAGCTGATTTCTAGCCACTGAGAATGGGCACAAAACTTGACAACAAGCCAAAGTTAAGCTGACTGTTTTGAATTTTAGAAATATAAAATATGCCAACATTAAAAGAGGGCTCTATGGCTTTTCCTTGTACCACTTTTTGCACAAACCAGTGCTATTTAATGATGAACTATTTGGAGTTATACAGTTAGAAAAATCATTTTGTGCCATATTGTATGACAGTGTCACATCCATATTCTGTACCTGCTGGCTGCAACACTTTATTGAAGCTACATAACACTTGGAATGACTGAAATATTCAGAGCCAAGATGCCATTGTTTTATGGCTGCAATATTACATCAAATAGAAAATATCCACGTCTTGTGCATCATTTTATACACAGCAGGACATATTTGGTATATTTGGAAACCCTGAGCTCTAAACTAGAATTTAAAATAAAGTTGCATAGGTTTGAATAAGGCAGCATGGTTTTGGTAACGATGAACCAACTGATGGGTTTGACAGGCAAACAACCACCATCAATCTTATTTTAAAGCAACATTTCTGATCTTTTTTTTTTTTTTTTTTGGAACATTTTGTCTCCATCTTTGGTGCAACATGTTCATTACTGTGGTGTCTTTCTCTCTAATTCCCAGAAAACACCTGTGAATCAAAGAGTGTGGGTGGGACCATGACGTCCTTTCTCCTTGGATTTCTTGAGGATGAATTTTAAGTTCCCGTAAGTGGCGCTCTTTTCTTTGTTTAGCCATGGTGGCTATCAGTGTTCATGCTAACGACCCAGGTCTTCCTCTGTTTATTTATTATTATATTTATTTATTTATTTATACAATTATTGAGCAGAGTACAAGGATACAGACAATGGCAGAAGTAATCAGCACCTATCATTACAATTTCTGTCACATACATAGAGAAAGGAAAATATTTCATTCATTTTCAGAGATTTCTCCAAAAACATCTCTGTAATGCTTTGAGTTTACATGACTTGAGAGGTGAGACCATTTCAAAGTGGGTTTGGAATTTGAACATTTGCTGTTTGTGAATAAAGAATTTAGTCACATAGATTAGGGAACTTTATAACAAATTCCAGAGGCTTGTGTGCACTATTTTCATACTAACAAATAACATTTTTGAGGTTAATGGAACGAACAACATTAACAGCACTGCACAGAAAAGTGCTTAAATTACACCAAAAATAACTTTATGACACTGAAAGAAAGTCTGTGTCTGTGAAAGTTTCACCGGCACATCCACAAAGAGAGCAGCAGTTGTCAATCTCCATGTGTTTTGAGAGGGTAGAGTTTACAGGATATGTATTATCTAAGATTTTGAAGTGACTTTGAAGTGGAAAGACAATATTTTTGAGGCAAAAGCCAGGTTCTTCTCCTGCCTGTCTTCCACACAGGAATATAAATCATCATAAATCACAAAATACCCCAAATTAAGCCTGTGCTCTAATGTATTTGGCTGATATCAAATCCAGATTACGTAAACTGGAGCCAGTCAAGACTTACTGTATTGAGTTGCAAACGCTTCCAAACGAGCGCTCGGCCACGAGTTCAGCGTGTACACCTGTTCCTCCTCTTCGTTATGTGTGCAATCACTTGGCCTTTGTTATTAGAATGAAATTGCTTTTATTTCTTGGGGGAGATGGGAACAAGGTCTGGCAACCTGTCAGGGAACAGATCTTTAATCACTGGCCTTGAGTAAACCTTAGGAGTTTTAAAGATGTTTTAATGACCTGCCTTGTCGCCGCATCGTTCACCTTCTGACTATTAGAGCTGGGGAGGACAGGAGGCTAATTGAAGTGTCACTCAGTGGAGAATTGTATTTCGTCTTCTCTCTCTCTCTCTCTCTCTCTCTCTCACACACACACATTTGAAGGCCCTCGCGCTCGTGTTGATTCACTTAATCTTTGAGCAGAATTGTATTCCGTACAATTCCACCGTCTCTCTTTCACTTTCGCTGTGGACAGAAGAATAATCTGTTTAAAGAAGAAATCTCTGTATTCTGAAAAGGCTGATAACGGAGTGGGCCGGCAATTACACGCAATAGACATTCACCGATCGCAACCGTGCCTCGCACGAGACACGTATAAAGGTGTTTCAGTGAAAGCTGTGGAATTGCATCATGGGCACCAAACAAATAAGGGAGGGGGGCATCTTACCCCCTGAGGCTTTCCTGATACGCATCTCGATACATGATCAATGATAAGATGCATCTAGATACAAGCCGGTACGATTCGATTCAGCCCTGCCACAATGCGATGCAACAGTGTGAATCTATATGCTATAGTTCTACTATTAGTTGCAAGAGGAGATCCTGGTCGAGGGCTGTGGAGGAACATGTTGATGGTACCTTTATCCGTGCCTGAAGCAGCAGGTGGTATTGTGGGTTAAGCAGCCGCTCACTGTCTCTGGATGCGGGTCTCATTAAGCCTGGTCCACATCAAAGGATAATTCAGCCGATTTTGGGCCAAATTCCCCCCCTACTGACAATCTTAAGCACAGCCTGATGTGTTTAAAGATTATCTTGCCCAATTCTCTTGTGGTGTGAGGTGTGTTAAGAGTGTATTTGATGTCACCCGATCTGCTCAGAAGCCTGACGGGGTCGCACCGATTTGAAGTCGGAAATATTAAACATGTTCAATACGCAGGGGGATCCCGAGCACTGCAGATGAAACAGTCATACGCTTTTCCACATGCCGTTATCGTTGTGATTTATGATCTCACTTACATTCACATCCAGCTCGCGATCCATTTTCTCTTCTTTTATCTTCTTTGTTTTTTGGGTACAGAGAGTGCAACAACTATGTTTGTTTACTCTAAAGTCACATTTATTTCTCGTGTGAGTGTGTTTGATTTCTGGTTTTGAGAGTCAGGACTCTGGTCCCGACTCGCTTGCTGTGTGTGAGGTCTCTCGCATAACATCTGTTAAGATTTGGAAAATCTTTTGCCAGGCTTTCGTGATGCTACCTGTGTATTCCACTGCTGTTCGCCACATTTTGCCACAGTTTCCTTTTCTTATGAAATCCATAGTCAGTCCACAGATGCTATTTATGAACATTTGGCGGTGCATTGAAAATTTCTTCCCTGTCATTCAACAGGTTTGATGAAACAAGATGAGAAGGGAGAGGGCGGGGGAGCGCTTGTTTTGACCTGTCATGTGGCCTGATGTGAGCCTTCACACGGATGGGAGAGAGACAGATGCAGGGGGAGAGAATACAGGAGAGAAACACACGCAATGTGAAAGTAACAACAACAACAGTTAGTGGATGCCAAAAATAAAACATGCACGTCGTATCCAGATGAACCGAAACACTAAGTGCTGCACAGCAGTGGTGGACACAGGATGTCTGAGGGGTAGGGGCGAAAAAATAAACAGGGCACCTCCTACACGCAGTGGGCCCCACCTTAGAGGGCACTTCATCATGCTTTCTCCATTGCAAGGGCAACCAATAGGGCACTGCATCATGTATTGTCCACTGGAAGGGCACCCGAGAACATACCTGCAAACTCATGGGGGCAGAAAAAAGCTACAAGATACAAATTCAAATCCTGTAAGGGGGCCCTAAAATAATTGTAAAGCCCATGAATACATTAACAATTTTCGATAAATGAATAAGAAGCTATTTACTGGAGACGTCCTGAAGGTACAATGAAGCAGAATCAGGTAAGTTGACATATGGGAGAATTCAATTAAAAAGAGGGAATATCTCATCTAGATATGATATTCCCTGACATGGTAGACACATGTGACAAGGTGTCAAGGCCGCAGATCTGACACACATGTTTTTCTGTCTAAAGCAATTACCGGTCCGCTATCTTGACAATTCAGTCTCTGAAGCGCTTTGATGTGGCTTTTGAACCTCGTGGCGAGAGAGCGGTTTCCAGTCTACGAAGCGGCGATCAGCCATCATGAAAGTCACAAAAGGGGATCTATATCATCGGCTCTGCTTCACGTTCTAGCACAGGAGTCCTGTTGGAGTGGAAGTCAAGTGTGGCTTCTCAAAGCTGCATTGTGGCTGCGATGTTACCTTTGAATTTCGAGAAAACAGAATATAATATGAGAGGGTGAGCTGGCAGATTTCATTCTATCTGGGGCTGAGCGATCTCATATTTTGACAAAGTAAGAAATCTGATTTTTATTCAGATACCGCAGTTTGTTGAGCCCATGGTGATATCAAATATTCATGATACCATCAAAGCATTATTATTTACTATTATTGTTAGTCTTATTATTTTTCCTTTCACTTTCTTCTTTTTTTATATTAGTTTCATATCATTTGTTTATATATTAGTATGCGCTGAGGGTAGAGCTTGGAGTTCGGGGGTAAATGTTAAGGGGGTAAATGACATATTGGAAAAGTGGAAATATGATTGACTCGGTATAATTGCAATGACTCCTGATTTCCTGGGAATAAAGGAAAAAAGAAAAAAGAAAAAAAAACATATCAGACAAGAACATGAAACAAGCATGTGTCTACTTCAAAGCAAAGCATGTCTTTTTGCTTGCAACAGCTGAACTAAATTTTTCATTTCCACATGAAAAAATAAGATGGAATATTAAGATTTACATCAGGCCCCTTTAGAGTCAAAAACATACAGTGTGAATAAATAGATATTTAGATATTGAGATGCAGACAGACAGACATAGATAGATAGATAGATAGACAGACAGACAGAGACAGACACACACACAGCAGATATATTTATAATATATAATATATATATATATATATATAATTTTTAAAATGGGTCAAAAGGGGTGACATTACATCCTCAGGCTTTTGTTTCCTTTTCTCTCATTCCTCGCTGTCTTTAAGGAACACTTTTCCTCCTCTTCCTGCCGGTGTCTCAACATATTTTAATGATTTCTTTGTGATAATTTATTTATTTGGTCCAGTCGAGCTCTTGACACTTGGGAGAGGATCACAGATCATCTGAGATATATTGCACAGGACAACTGTCAAGCTGCTTCTGTGTCTGCCGCGGTCCACAGACGCTTCAAATGCCCTTTTCCCAGCTCTGTAAAACTGGGGCGACCAATTGAATGGCATAGAGCGGCGGGCCTTTCACTACAAGGAGAATTTCTTACAGTGATCCCCAGAAGATTAGCTTTTGTTTTGGTCTAGAAAGGCAGGCAGAAGCCCTCTCCAGTCAGGTAAGAAGGCTGACAGTTTTTATAGAATCCATTCACTGGCACCTTGTATGACTTCTATTCTGTCATGTGTTGCCGAGCCGAAAATTGCACACAGTTTAGTTGAATCCGAAGATGTCAACAAAAATGCCAAAGAATTACACAAACACCTAACATGTACTGTACATGCATACAATCTGAGAACTGGCACACACACCCGCACGCACGCGCGCACACAGATTGTGTAGGAGGTTAGCTGGGGATGGAACAAGGGATGCGGCGACATGGGGAAGTGGGATCAAGATCACAGTGGAGACGGCTGGCGGATCACACAGCCACTCTGTAATTATTTACAAAAAAGCTGAAAATTCATGTTGCAGGCCACAGAGAGAGAGATTAGCCTCCACATGCTGAGATGCCACCATTTCATCCCAGGAAACATTTAGACGCTGAATAGATGTTGATGCGGCGGCCAGCGCGAACACTGAAAACCTGTGTAAATTTAGCCGCAAAATGAAAGCTGGGCTGATGCCTGCAGCCGTCCATAGCTGCTACCTGCATCGCTTTGTGAAGTCAGGACATAAATATCCTTCTGATGTCAGCTGAACAGTTTACAAAGCTCTTTGAATGCGAGTTTTCACCCTGCCATGATGTTATATTATATAAAATTTGTGTTTTTTTAAATGTATTTATTTGCTTTGGGGCAGATGCTGAACTCCGTCCCCCTCTTGCCCATCATCATCCATCAAATTCATGCTGGGATGACACACACACACACAATCCAACTGAGTCCTTCAGTCACATACACACATACCTTCTTCAGCAGATAGAATCCACAGCATGTCGCAGCGTTCAGTTCATTTGCGTTCAGTGCCAACAGTCAGTTAGTTGGGCAATTTACCTGTACCATAATCAGACAAAGGCCATTTCTCCAGATTGAATGGAAAACAGTTTGCAATTATAACTGACATTTGTAGCCAGATTGGTAGGTAATATTTCCATAATTCCCCAATACACAGGATGTGATGGAAATATTCTAGTGCAATAATCAACAATACTGGATGTTGGAGCGAGGACTACATCAAGGTTCATAACCTTTTGCTAATTATCATCTATGCTGTTCCATATTTATAGTCTGCTTCATTTGGTATGTAAATGCATACTCTCTAAAAACCTTGAAATGAAGCTAAGGGAAAAAAAAATCCTGATTTGTTTAAGTTAGGTTGTCAAGCCGTTCAAGCTGTTTGCATAAATTAGCAAGCATAACTTAACCTAACATATGTTAACTGATCTATGCTTTACAGTATCATGAATGCATATAGTTTTAGCCTTGGTGACCCAAGTGATCGACCAAATGGGAGCTCTGATCCTGGTGCTCTTTAAGCTATAAAATGGCTGCATGAAAAACAGGAAAAATGCTAATGTCCTCTGACCCAAAACGAAACTCTCAGCTTTATTGATGTGTGCTTATTTTTCAGAGTCCAAGGCTCAGGGATTACAAGATGTCGGTATTTGGTAATGTTCTGTACAGTGCTGTTCAATGTCGGACGTGTCTGGATTGCCCATTGTCCTATAATCCATGACATCTGGACTTTTATCAGCAAGGAGTTACCACTGCGCCCAGTTTTATTTGTTCTGTACATCTTTACTTCAGTTGAAGAGAAATACTTCAAAAGACATTATGTGTACCCTCACAGCAGTTAAAAGTCAATAATTAAATCCTAGCGTGATCTTGAAACCAATTTCAATTCATCTTGGAAAACCTATTACCTTGACAATCTCACAATGGAGACTGCCCTTCCCCTCACTTGCCATGAAATAGCGGTTGCGGAGCAAAATCAAATCCATTTCATTGAGTTTTATTTTATCCTTTTATCTTACCAGGCCTGTTGTGTTTTCTCTCCCGGTGCTTTGTCCGCGTGCTGTTGGATTTATGCTCTAGTCTGTATATGCCTTGTTGATGTACTGTTATACATTTGTGGCTGTAGGGTGTCTTTGTGTGACTATTGTATGTATTTTCTACCTTTCAATTTGAGGAACAATGTTCTTGGATCTAAAGGGAGAACTTGGGACTCACTGTATCATTTCCCATGTGGGTCTTTGTGGTTGGCTGTGTGTGTACGCACTTGTGGGCTGTTACTATAGAGATTCACAGCTTGAATAAATCTTTTTTAACCTTAATCTCGGTGGTGGCCGTACTCTCATTATAAAATACCCACCATATATCCTTACACCTTCTCTCCAGTTCTGATACCTCAGAGTGTATTCCTGGACTCCAGAAGTTTGCTGTTGCTGCTTTGCTGTATTTTGCACATTTGGAAAAATCCACATGCGAATATCCAACACAAGTGTCCTTGTCTTATTTAAGAAAAAAATCTAAAAATTATATGAATATTTCTGATCCATTTTTTATTGTTGATGAGGTAGTTTGACTTTTGTGTCCTGGCAAAAAAATTCTGAAATATGAAAATGCAAATCTACACAAGATGATTTCTGTCATTTCTTCCAAATGTGTAATCCCTATTTATTGTTTCATTTATTCCGCTTGCTCTTTCTATTCAAATGATAACCTGTACTCTGTCTTGTTTGGATTACAATGCTTTCCACCTATTGCTTTTTATTTTATAACCTCCACACTTTTGTTAGACATAACCTGCTCACACAAAGTCAGTGTCCCCATAAAGTGTAAAAAATTCAGCATAAAGCAATGACAGTGAAGATGAAATTTGGTTTTATGACTTTAACTGGCTTCAGCATCACAGCATTTCGGGCTGGAACTTCAAAAGTCAACTATGTTAACTAACAAAAAAATGTAGTAGGGCTAGATTGCAGTTTTCTGTTAGTAGCAAGCATGCTAGAGAATATAATCTCCTCCTTTCAGCTTTGATACATTGTTCCTCAGCCCTTGCCTTTTTACTGCTGTCACACCAAATAGGCTGAGGTTTGGAGTGGTTTACTGGAATTCTTGAGTGTGTACTCCTTTATCTCAGTTCATTTGGGAAGGAGAGAATGATGCCATTCAAACTGGACTGATACCAAATAACTGCACTGAGCTGCCTGGAAATGTGAGTCTCAGTCCTCTTCCAGCATCACTGCGCTTTGGTTTATTAGAAATGAAAACATCTACAGGAAACAAACTCAAAATTATCTTAGGCTGTTAAACTACCCATAAGATACCATAAGATAAGGAACTATAGATGGTACTAACTGTAACTGCTACCATCTAACTTCTGCTAAAGTGATTTTTTTTTTAATTCCAAGATTTGTATTTCAATACACATGATATACTGTGTAAATAAGACAGCTTCGGAGTTGCTGTAAGGTTTATTTTTTCACTTTGCTGGAGCTAGGCTAATGACTCCTGTAGACTTCAAGCCTTTATGCTAAGCTAACTTAGCATAAAGAAATTCTACCCTTAGGAACTGAACCAGTGGACGTACAGAGGTGAAAATGGTATCAAACATCTTGTCTCAGTCTGGGTAAGTTGCAAAAAAGGGTGTTTTGTCCAAAACGTTGTATTCCTTTAAATCAGAAGCGACCACAGGGGCCTAGGATCTTCTGTCTTTCCTTTCCGTTCAAAAATGCCAAATAAAATCACTGTTTTCAAATGAATTGCCATTCACATACCACATTAGCTTGTAACACCCTTACAAGTCTGTGTGTATGTTGTAAGGCTACATCCTGTATAAAAGTAGCCTAAGTTTGTGCATTCCTTCCCCATGTAAAGATTCTGCCATATCTAACTACATAGTGTGCACCAGGTCAGCACTACCAAACACTACATTTCCCAGGTGTCTCGGGGAACACCCCCTGGGAACACACAGGTGACAAAGGGAGTGTGTTTGGGGTGTGTCTAGGAAATGCAGATTCAGACAGGTGGACTCTTTTGAGTTGGGGTTCAAGCTTTGCCATCTCAGTTCTGATAAGTAAATTTTCAAATATTTAAAGCCCATTGCTTGTTTTGTATATTGGCATCTCAAGAAGACCACAGGACTACAGAGCAGACGGTTAGGCCGGATTCTAAGCCTGGTGGAACTCTCAGAGCACTGGTGAGACCCAAACATTACTTTCCCCTTTTGCTGGAGCTATTTTCCCTTTATGCTTTGCCTTTTCGTTCTATTTTTTAATTTTGAAGATTTCTTTTTTCATGGATTCAGAAGGATAACTAATTTTTGGAGTAAGAGACTGATAGAGACTGATTAGGCCTGGACACTGGTTTATCATTGACTTTGGTTCCTGTATAGGCCTTTGGTTGAATATCACTCTCATTGAGAATTTAAGTTGAAATTCCTGTTTCGTTGAGAACCTGCCGACTTTAAGTTCAATTAAATGACATCAAATCTAACATCTACCAGCAGTGGCTTGAGCAGAATTCCTGACCTGTTTTGTGACAACAAGGCTAAGATGATCAGCTGAATGGTTTTAAGCTAACTCAGCTAGCTAACTCAAGAGAAGAAGTTCAGCTGGTGACATAAATGTCGTGATTTGAGTGCACTGCTACGCATGGATGGCCACAGCAGCAATAGATACAGCGTTATGTTTATTATAGTGGAGACAAATGCTGGGAAATTGCAATGTAATGAGAGAAATACAACACTGACATATTTTATTATTATTTATTTTGGGATCTTTAATGTACGGAAAATCTAAATCTGTAAAATCTTTGGCACAAAAATCTACAATGATTTAGATCTCCCCCTAAATTTCTCAAAAAAGGCTTTCACGGGAGCTCATGTTCTTTTCAGGGGAGCCGAGCTCTCCTTAGCCCCCCCGTAATTCGAACCCTGAATCTAGCATAACAAAGTGGAGCAAAGGCAAATTACAGTTTGATCTGATGCTCACATTCAGCTATTTCTTCATGCATTCTTGAGTCAAAGGAAGAGCTAAAGTGACTGGAATCACACTTGTTTTGAGTCCTCTGCTGCCAAAATCTCCACCCTGGCAGGATGACAAGTTAGCAAAACTGTCCAATAAACAAGCTGCTTATGAGACCAGGTGACATTTGTTTGCAAGGCTTTATTGTAATTGAGCAGCATGCACATAAACAAAGCCAATACAAAAATGCAAGAAAGTAAACTCTTCCACTGTGGCTTGGACCAAAGAAAACAAGTAGGATGAATGATGTGGCCACCATAAGGATGCATCAGCATTCATCAAGTCTCATCAAGTCATTGAAAAAAAGGGACTAAGTGTGCGTACTTGCAGAAAAAACTTCACAGGTGTGAGACAAAAAGATGCAACCAATGGAAAAAAAATAGTCTGCACACTGCATTAAGCTCCCAATAGATTATATAGTATTTGCTTACATGGGCAGCGTTTGAAATGACAAGATCTTACTCAGGCAAGTGTAAGCAGGAGAACAAACAGAAACACTCAATTATAGAAATAATAAACACAATTTCTTGCACCTGCTGGTCAAAGCCAACAGGAAGACATCAAGTGGCAAAATTATGAGAGTGCTTTACAAACAGTTGAGACAGGGTATGATCTAAGATATTAGCAGAAACAAATTGTAGAAAAATATAGGGCAGTATTACAACAGCATTTGAATAAAACCATACAGTAATCACTCAGACTTAATTACACAGCCATTGCCATTCAAATTTTGAAATTGTGACCTTTAATTATTGCATCCCCTTCTGGTCAGTCAGTGCAATTTAAAACATCACAGCACTGTGTCAGAATCAGGAGCGTTACTATATTATGACTCACACTGCAGTTCTGGGCAAGATCCGCCGACGAGTTGTGTGTGAAAATTCAGTGGCCTGTTGCCCATTCGCTAAAACAGCATTGATATAAACCGTGACACAACCAGAACCCTAAACTTGACCAAGTATCTTGTGCGACAGCAGGCATCACCAGATGTCATGTAGTGGCTGCCTTGAGTGACTTCCTTAATGTGTATATATTTTTCAAATATACATATTTATACATGTATTTATTTACGTTTCATTGTTTTATTTTTTATTATTTTATTTTATTTTATTTTAAATTCACATTTTCTCTCTACTTAGTGCTTATATTTCTTGTAATATGAGTTTCTTATATTTCTTATATATTTTCTGATATTTTCTTGCACTTTTATGTGGAGTGACTGGAGTGACAATGAAACATTGTGAATCTTGAATCTGGTGGCTAAAATAGTTGACCTTTAATTATAGCGCCCCAGTGAGGCCAATCAGTGTTACACACTGGAACACAACACAGAGATGAATTGCTGCTTCATCAAGAGCAGCAGTGTTTGGCATATCACCTGAGATGTTGTTTGGAGGATGGACAGACACACACACACATGCACACATGCACTCACACACCCTTGATTGCACCCTAAGACCAGCTCTGCCAGAAGTGTTTGCGGAACTAAAAGTCCAATCTATTACACATTCAGAGTGGAATGAAAGTGATAAAAATATGCGGGAGGAATAAATAAAAAGGAACGCTAATGCAGCTAATGCAATACCCTTGGCTTTGGCATAGCAGAGCGGAGTCAGCTCTCAGCTGCGGGTAATAGTTGTGTTGAAACACCCCGTCTGGACTGGGCTGGATATTACTTAGCAAGGAGAATGGGGAGCTGCTGGAATGCAAGAGGCAAGCAATCATGTGATGGAGACATAATTAGCCATGAAACTCAATAAAGCATGCATTTGAAATATTCATGCGCGCGGCTCAGTTAGTGATAAGACATTAGGAAAACACATAGGTGCTTGTTACTGATGTAAAAGTGTCAAAACAGTACATTTCAAAATACACATCTATAATTCATCGCACATGTGTTCTTAAATGAATATTTCACGGCTGCGATGTTAATGGATACGCCGGGTTGGAGTCTTGCGTCAAAGCCACTGATTCGGTGAAGCAGAGATGCAGCCAAGGACAAGCATCATCATCCTTTCTATGACCAAGAACCCTGAGCAAACCTTACATTTGATATACATTTATTTTTTTCTGTTCATTTGTTTATACAATATAGTTTATGCACTGGAGGCAGAAAGATGAAAGCGTGTCAACTTTTGAAAAAGAGCAAGACGGACGGCGTTTGAAGCGAGAGGTCTTTACAAGGCCAGTGCACCATATTATTTCATAACACAGTAGGCCTACAGCCGAAACATAAGTTAATTTGCCTGCTTTGTCTGAAATGTAAATGTGTTCATGCATTCATGTGGTTCGTCCTCAGGCAGCGGCTCAGCAAAACTGCTACTGTGCAACAATATCATTTACCAACAGAGAAATCATTAAAATTTGTGAGCTAAGAATAAATTTTTTTTGCATATATTCTACATTTAAAAAAAAAAGGCAAAGTCAGACAAGCCGGTCATGGTGTTTGCTTTCTGATCCAGACGGTGGCTGTGTGATATCTGTACCCAGAGTGAGTAATTGCAGAGGACGCCGACATTATGAGTCCAACTGACCGAGGAGCGATGCCAGCTTAAAGCACGAGGAAATCCTCCATCAACTCTGGCCTGTTCCAGCTTTTGGAAAGATGCAAAGACGCAGGCAATCATTAGTGGGAGTTTGTATAAAAAAGAAATAGGAAAAAAAAAAAAAATCTGATGTTATTGCTGTTCATCCACATTTGGCTTCGAAATGCGTTTTATGTGTCTCTCATGGCTGAATTTATTAAATTCGCATATGCTTTGCTTTCTTTTCGCTTTTCCTCCTTTTTCCCACTGCTCACATGTGAATTGTGGGAGGATTGCCTGAACCGTCCCTGTTATGTAGCCTTTTTTTCTAAGTGTGGCATCACATATGTTGAAGCTGTTCAGGAATACTTGTTATCATGAAAGCTCTTTGCTAAAAGCTCATCTTAAATGTCACTTTCAGGTTGCAAGAACTGCTGTGTTCAGAAGTAGTGGCTGAAGGAGGAAAAATGACTTCTCCTCGGATCTGTGGGAGATACAGACACAGGCCTTCCACATAGGTACAGTATTCTTCCTCATCTTCTTCTTATTGGTAGTATTATTACTAGAGGTATTAATTAACCCCTGAGTAATCTATGGGGCAAGGTGAGATGGGATAACGCGAGTGTAACTGTGATGCATCTGCACCATTTAATGAATCCTGATGTGATCCCAGGACAAAACTTGCAAGTTTCAAATATTAAGTTTCGGAGGAAAAAAGAAAAAAAGAAAAAGAGACCTTGAACACAGGTGGTTGTCTGAAGAATCATTGTCAGAAATCTAAAGAATTTTCCAGTTTACTTTCTGAATGTTTCTTGATGTAGCACACTGTATCAAAAATGCCCACACAAAACAAAACCTAACCCACTGGAACTCGGGTGGCTTAATCCTTTTTTTTTTTTTTTTTTTTTTATTCCCACATAGAGAAACCGCTAATAAGTGTCAGCATTGACTAACAATAATATTGTTATGCTGTTTTCTCTCCTGTTTGAGAAAAAACAAACAGCGCAAGTGATCAGGGAATAGCCCATGGGCTCTTCGCCTTTGATGTTGCAGAGCCTGCTTGTTAAAATGCGGCTAAGCTACAAGTAAAAGACACTTGTTTTTAAGTGAACACACACAGAGCACTCGCTGTTGTCTTTGCCTCTGCAGGTTCATTAGTCAACGCCGGTTGTGTACGAGCCACACTTTTGCAGCATAAATATGATTGACCAAACAAGAGGCTGGAGAATGTGAGGTTATGAGAAATCCCTTGTTCCCTGAAGGAGGGAAAGGGGAGGCGCGGCGCGTGGAGAGGAAGTGCGCCTTCAGCAGAGCCGCTGTACAAGGCTCCGCAATCATGCCCGGAGGGCCAATAAGGGCTGCGCCTGGCAGGGGAGCCCCCGCCCTCCCCAGAGGCATCCATAATGTTCAGTGTGCAGGTTTATTCCCTTAGCTTAACACTGCACTTAACCAAGCTCTCTGAAGACATCAGAGGGGCTGACAGATGTGCCTTGCTTCCCTCCATCAGAGAGCAGAGTCTTGTTCATAAGCTCATCTGCCTTTTCTTTTTTTTTTCCCCTTTTGTTTGTTTTTTCATGCACATC
>OMKZ01038044.1:0-10172 GCA_900302535.1 Neoniphon sammara | reverse complement strand
CTTCAGTCAAAAAAATTCCTTCAAAATCCCACATCAGTTGAACTCTGCATTTACATTTAGACACTTGTTTGATTCTCTTAAATCATTGTAATGGTCAAGGATGCAGTGTCCTCCCAATGTTGCTGCAACCATAGAACAATCATGCTAGGTGGATGCCTGAATTTGATGGGATCTATTTATGGCCATGCTGAAAATTTCACACGTAATTGTACAGGGTTTAAAAATGCTGTTAGAACCAATTTATCATGAAAAAATCAACAATTATGGGCTCTAGATATGTTTCGGCTCACAAAAAGCTATTGCCTTCAAAAGCCCATATCGATCAAAGCCTGCCAATTAGCTCTGCACTCCTTGCTTCTCTCTCTCTCTCTCTCTCTTCTTTCCTTTTTCATTGAGTTCCCCACTGCATGCTTTTCTCTGGTATGATGTGGTCTGTGTGTGTGTGTGTGTGTGTGTGTTGTTTGATGTGGCGGGGTGCTGAGCGTATGATGTGGTCACTTTTCATGCATGCATATGTATGTGAAACGGTGGTTCCCTGCTCTCCTTATGTGACCAGCAATGTGTGTAACTAATTATGCATTTAAGTTTGAGTGAGTGTGTGTGCGAGTGCGTGCTCGTGTTACTGCTTAAACACCTCTGATTATATATTGCAGTTTCAAAGTGAGCCTTTGGTCCTGCTGAATTGTTTTCTGTCCCGTCCTATCTTAAAAATGTCCTGTCCCTCTAAATTGTTTCCTTTCCAGTCATATTTTTTCATGTCCTGTCTTATAATATTTTTTGTTGATCTGTGCTATAGTGTCTATCGTGTCCCGTCCTATCGTGTCATCTCCTGTCCTATCATTTGCTGTCCAGTGCTACAATTTCCTGTCCTAACATGTTGCATTATGTTCTGTCCTATAATATCCTGTTTTGTCCTGTCATTTAAAGGAATACTCCAACGTTTCAGGCAAAATACTGTTTTTCCGACTTACCCAGACTGAAACAAGATGTTTGATATTGTTTTCACCTCTGTATGTCCACTGGTTCGGTTCTTATGAGCTGCGTTTCGTGTTAGCTTAGCATAAAGACTTGAAGTCTACAGGAGTCATTAGCCTTGCTCCGTCAAAGTGAAAAAATAAACCTTGCAGCAACTCTGAAGCTGTCTAATTTACACTATGTATCATGTGTATTTGAAATACACTTTGTGGAAATTTTTTTAATAACGAGAGTCATTTTAGGCGATGTTAGATGGTAGGAACAATAACCGGTGTTCAGCGGTTATAGTTGGGAGTATTCCTTTAAAGCTTGTGTAGGTAACTTTGTAGGGTGGAATTTAATCGAATGTGATTTGAACTCGAAGAGTTTTCCCACCCCTCCCACCTGAGATTCAGTACCTCCTCCAAGTCCTTCCCATCCACGTGCGCACTTGTACATGTGGCTCCGATGCCGATGCAAAGGGGATTGAAGAACTGGCGAGCCAGTTCCCTTCTCTACCATTCTGTAGCGACACTAAGCTAAGCTAAAGCACTGTAGCTCCAGTAAACTAAGCTAAGTCAGGGAAGCAAGTGTGCACAGCAGCAGTGCACAGTATGTGTGCACAAGATGTGACTGGTGCTGAGGTAGCAACGTCCCCTTGAGGTGATTGGTTGTTTGATTTGCAAGAAAACATTTTTTTAACAATTGACATTACGACCCCAGGAACAGATATTTATCAGTGCATTTATTTTGGCTCATACTCTCTGTGTATAATGGTGATTAGTCAAAATTGTGAAGAAAAAAAATTACTTCCAGAACCTTTAATGTCCTGCCCTATTTCATCCTGTCCTATCACATTTTGTCCAGACACTATATTCTCCTATATAAGGTTGTAAACATTGTACTAGAAACAAAATACCTCAGAAAAGCTCAAAGATAGAGAGAGGGGGAAAAAAGGTTCCATGTGCATTGACTTTTCCCTCTGCTATAGCAATCCATTTCAGTCTGCAGTCATTTGGAAACGGTCTGATTACATCTCTGAAACGTAGCATTCAGATGACTGGACTCGGTGATTTAACCCAATTAGAAACTGCTAAATTTTTAACCGTCCAAAGTCTAACTCTGCACAGAAAAACCTGCCATAACCTCATCCAAGTTTTTGGAAACAGAATCTACAGCATTTTTCTGCATGGCTTTTCTGATGCTTCCTCTCACTTTGAGCACAGCGAAGGTAAAAAGGAGGTCAGCATTGTTTTGCGCCGGTTTGATGTGGAGAAACTAGGGTGATTTCTAAATAGGCTCCGCATCAATATTCATCCCGATAAGTCCCCTACTTTCATCTTTTTTACATTTCTGATTCTCGCTCGTTTTCTACCCTCCAAGTGCTTTGTGAGGCGTTCTGTGTAATGGCTTAAAATCCAGGCGATGAGGTGGGCCACAGTGGAATACAAACTACTTGAGCTCCCTATATAACCTCCAACCCTGAGAAAAAGTTAGACTCCTTTTGTTCCATATAGGGAAAGAAAGCAAAATGTACCCTCAGAGCTAAACTTTAAAAATCCTCCAATGAAATCCCCCTTGATAATGAGTGGAAAAGAAGAATGTTCCTGGCTTGGATATTGACAAAGGTAATGTGTGATTCTCCCTTAGGAAACTGTTGATGTGTGATCTCCCTTAGGAAACTGTTAAAATGTTAATAATAAAGGGGAAATACAATAGTTCTGTCTGTGTGTGTCTTACAGGCAGTCTCAATCAGACAGAGATGGATACAGACTAATGTTGGGGTCTGTTAAGGTTGCGTGAAAGGTATTCTGTTCTATAAGCCTAGAGTTTAATGGGTTTAATGATATCTCTCTCCCTCTCTTTCCTTTTTCTTTCTGTGTCTGATGTCTATCTCTCCCCTGTGTCGCTCTCCTTTCTTCTACTTTTAATTAAAGGAGGAGGCTCTCTTAATCTCATGCTCAGCACACTGCCTGCTAATGACTTGGAGGGGGTTTCACCTCCCACAAAGAAAGAGAATGAACGAAAGAAAGAAAGAGAAAGGAAAGGGAGGGGGGGCATGAATCAGGTGGAGTGTCAGCGTACAAGTGTCTTTGTCTGAAAATGCGGGGTCTGTGGTGCTGCACACGACCTGTGAGAAAGTGTGAGTCACTGTTTAAGCATGTGTGTGTGTGTGTGTGTGTGTGTGTACCCTTTTCCTGCTGGAGGAAGGGCCAAAGGGTCAGGGGTCACCAGTGGCCTGACAAAGGGGCCTGAGCCCCCACAAAAAGTCATGCGTTGGAAACGGGGGGTGGGGGCTGGGGGGGCCTATTACCATAGGCTCTCGCCTGGCCTCTAACAATGACGGATCAGCATCTGTACATCCCGACACACTGACACTTATCCCTCAGTGGGGGAGAGCGAGAGAGAAGCGGTGGTGGACATCTGTAGATGTGTAACAGCATGCGGCGGGTCTGAGCAGTCCCGGCCGTCGAGCACCAGCAGCAGACAGGCTGATTTAGACTCCCATCCATCTGCATCTCATTGCAGCTATTCATTGGCTGCGATTGGAAAAAATAACATTGTCCAGTAACAACCGATGGGGGACCGCTACAAGTACCAGCAGATGAACAGGTGCAGAGTGCAGACCTCAGGCTTTGTCTGTCTTATCGCCGTTTCAACTGCAGATATAGCGAGTATTATTTTTGCAAAATGGGAGGTATAGAATTACAGAGGGTCAATGGAAATGTACAAATTTCGTTAATCATATTGAAAAAGTTTTTGTAGTCAGCTGAAGTCAATTCGTCGAACAGTCTATCTGATTTTCCCTCAAATTTCCCCTTAAGTAGCTTCAAAGTCAGAAAAATAAAACACATTATCCATGTTGCACAACAGTGTCACATCCACATTGTGCATCTGCTGGTTGCAGCTTCATTGAAGCTACATCACACTTATACTGAATGAAATCTTCAAAGCCAAGATGCCATTGTTTCATGGCTGCAGCATTACATCAGATAGAACATATCTACATGTCTTGTGCATCATTTTATACACATTTTTCTGGAATTCAGCAGGACAGATTTGGGATCTTTGGAAACCTTGGGATCTCTACTAGAATTTAAAATAAAGTTCTTTGATCAAATTTGATCAAAGATTTGATCAAAGCTCAGCCGTGCAGCAATGATGAACCCACCGATGGGACAACAAGGTAGTAAGACCATGCAGCTGTTATGACACCCTTGTTTGTGTCATGAATGTGATATAAACTGGAGCTCAAGAAATTTTTTTTTTATTGTAAATCTGCCATTTTTCTCATTCTCATTTTCTCATTCATTGAATGATACATGGGGTAAAGAACAGGACACAGGAGAACAGGAGTGGAGGGAGTAGAAGTAGGGTGGGGGATACAGGGATGTAGGGGCAGTCCTTTAGACAAGTCTAATGAATAAGGTGTCGTGACTGATGACTGGGGCTTTCTCATGGAAATCAATGCTGGCAAAGTAATTAGGAAGCTCTTTCATTAGCTTAAACACAGCTAGGCAAAGAGACGCTCCTGATGCATCTCTTTCTCCCTCTCCCCTCCCCTCCTCTCCTGCTCGCTCTCGTTTTCTAGCCTTCCCCCTGTGGAGAATCTCTCCCGGGAGTATTGGATTTGTTTGAGCCTTAAGTTTTCATTAACAAACCCATTGGGATGAATGGGAGCGGGAGAACGGGGAGGCAGAGGTGGAGAGACGGAGAGGGAGAGAGCACCAAATCAGATCATTAGGGTGTTTTCTCAAAGTTATTTTTATCCCGCACAAGGCTCTGATTCAAATTAATAGTCAATTAGCCCAGCTATTAGCATGCATGCCAGAGCTCTCTCCTTCATGCATAGTAGGAACCAAGGCAGTCCTCACCAATAAAATGCTCCTTAGTCGTCTGACATTTCAACTTTGCCGTAATGCAAATCATCCCCCCCCCTTTCTTTGTGAGTTGGAAGTTATGTGGAGAGTTGCTTATGAATGATTCAGGATGGAGTACACCGCTAAGTGTTTGGGGCCCTTAATGTGAATCGGTGGCTGCTTTTAATGTGTCCCTCCTCATCATCACACTGACGCTGGCCCTCGGCGTTGCGTTGACTGCCGGCCCACATTTCAGCCATGTGATTTCACACGACACACGCTGTTTTCGCGCACACATACACACACACATGGAGGCCCCTGTCGGTGTGCCCTGCGGCTGCCTGTACACTTCCCTTAGTAGCTGGGAGTGGGTCTGTCTGGAGAACATGAGCTCTGCAGACGCCAGGAGACTCTTTAGCTGTCAGAAAATCTTGTTTACTTTTCATTTTTACACAGCGCCACAGCCCCACTCTGGGGCTCTCTTCATCTCTGCTACGCTTCCAAAAACTTGTACGGTGTACATTTGTGCTTTTCCCCTGTCTATTTCTCTTACCGACTCAAACCAACTGGTGGATTTGAGAGCTGACTCGAACAAATATACACTTTCAGTTGCTTCTACAAGCTGAACTCTGTCATGTTAAGGAAAGAAATGGTTTCGCTGGTGCCTGGCCAAGCATGCCGGCACTGCCACTTATAATGGTGTTTGATTAAAGTCATCTAATGGATTTAGACTTAGTCGTGGTCTTTGGACTCAGTTCAAAAGGCAGACCCCAATTTCCTTGGAAAAGCCTGGCTTTAATGGAGGTCAAACAAAACGGAGATCCACGCAGGGGTCGTTAACCAGTTATATGCTGAAGCTTTTAAGATTCACAGCCAAGAAAATAAATGAGCAGTTTCCTCCCCAGGCCTAACCTGGAATGTGTTTAGATAAAGCACATGGGTCTGAGAATCATTAGGACTCCCCTGGTCATGGGCCGTGTAATAAGTACACCCTTCAGTACCCCCATCCCCACAGGCCACCATAATAAACACAACTGGTGTTTTCACTGTCTGGACCTTTTAATTAAGGCCGTAAAACAAGATCTTGCAGTGATAACTAATGGGAGTGGAGTTGGCTCACTTTATGAGGATTGCCTGCGTTAGCTAGTTACTGTGAAACCCTATAGAGAACGTTGGCATCTGTGTGGGGTGCTGTGGCACACAATTACTAACAAAGCTCGGTGGTGTACCCAAGTACTCATTTGGAGAAGTGTTTGCCCATAAAGTTTGTGGGGAAGTAGCTAATGTGTACACCTAATGAAAGCAAAACCTGATGACTAGACCCCACTTTACAATTGGTCTTCCATCTAATTGTAATATAGCAGCACGGAAGTGAAAATGGAAAATATGATTCTCATTCACTCAACTTATTACTTCCATTGTAAAGAATTAGGTGCTTCCTAATTACATTTGTGCATGAAATAATCTGTTTACTGTTTTAATAACTGGTTGATTGCCCAAGCAATGCCGGCGTTGATGAAATATCAATAGTGAACAGGAATTACACACAAAAGAGCAACTTTGTGAAGGAATTTTAGACCTGAGATTACAGCAGAAAGGCAATGCGCGCTCCAGGCTTTGCCTCACACCACTCCGAAACCCAAAGCACAACAGAGGGGGAGCGTCTAGCCTGCTGTGAAAGGCGATCCAGGGATCCATAAGAGTTTCCACACAAATGGCCCAAAATTAAGAACACGTGGCGCCTCAGCAAGGAGATTCTACCCCCACACCAAAAAAAAAAAAAAAAGAAAGCCCAGCGCCTGCCTCACATCTGCCAAGACAAATAGAAAAGCAGTGGGGGTTGGTGGATGGCTGGGGGTAGTAAATCTTCAGTGTAATGAATGAGCACTCCCAAAAATATGTCACCCTTTAGCCCTGCACGTGGTGAACATTCAACTCAGGCCACATAGGAGGGCTTTGTTCGCTCTCTCCCCTCCAACACCAGAAAAAGTCCTCAGCGGCTGCTGTTGTCCCTCTATTGTCCTGCTAGCATGCGTCAACCACAACTCCCAGACACTTTGAAAAAGACAGCATTGTGTCGGCTAGGCTAATGAGCTGACACCGTCCCAAGTTGTGGACAAGCTACGTTACGATTTTACAGCCAAGGAGGAGAACCCTCTGGTCAAAACCTGGTTAACTTAGAGATTTTATGATGTACCAAACTGACCACTATGTACCAAAACAAACACCACTTGGGAATGTAGTGCTTCCCTTTACTATGTTCAGTGACGTTTCTAGTTTGTTCCATCTTTTTAGACCGAAAGGTTTGACCAAAATGAGGCCAAAGAAAGCGGGCCTTCGCTGTGCACCTGGCAGGTAATCCCTAGAAATGCCCCTTTGAAAACTAAGAGAAAGAGGCAGGGACTGGGGTGGGGTAGGAAGGATAAAGGTGGGCTGGGGAAAAAAAGGAGACTAGAGGAAGATTTAGAGGTTGTTACACTGTGACACAACGGACCGGACACTAAATCTCTCAGACTGAGATATGAAAACAGGGCGTAGACTGAGAAAGGGTATTGTGTGGCTTCAAAAACAAGTGATCAGGTATCAGCGCAGCATATGTCAGACGTGTGTCCATCAGAAAGGAGGGCTTTGGCCCTGTCGCAACATGAATGCCGGTGTATAATTGCCTGTGATCATCCTCAACAGGGCCGCACTGTCCATGCGTGAAAGGTAAGACTCCCACGAGCCTTTTGAGGAGTCAATTAGCCTTTGTAACAGACAAAGGTAGCCGGAGGAATCCTCGCAGACAGATACCTTTTGGGTGTTTGTCAGCGCTGCTCTAATTTACAGAGAAGGGTCGATGACAACGCGCTGCTTTGTGCAGACGAAATGACGAGAAGTTCTTGATTTTTCCAGGTCATGAATATTTCATAAGTGAGGCAACTTTGACAAGAGCCTAGTTTAAAATCTCTAAACTTCTGAGTGAAGACAACAAAGAGGGCGCCCAAATGTGTCTCTACATGTTCCTCTGTACAAATAAATGCAGTATTTTTTCTTCTTCTTCTGCAACAACCGTCCCTGCACATTCAAGGACCGTTTTACACTGTGAGTGTTTTCTTTGTAAGGGTGGCTCTTAAAGGCGAAACACGACCTCTGAATGGTTCTTTTCAAAGCGACGAGCAAGTCAACAAGGTAAATGGTGGCAGCACACAACAGCACATACCTAACAAGACCAGTGCCTCGTATAAAGCTTGGAGACCCCATTACCAAGTCAAGGAGCGCCTTCAAAGCCTTGAAATGTGAATGGACTCCTGGAGGGCAGTTAACAAGGCAGCACCACAGGTACAAACATGGGCATTATGGATAGGCCAGCAATCACAACAAAGACAATCAGAGCTGATAAGAGACAAGAGCCGAGCAAACAAGCTTTTCTTCTACTGTGGGCCACTGAGAAAGGCCAGCAAACACTACAGCATGAGAATAGCCCATTTGCCTTCAGCTCGCCTACTGTCACATGTGTTGGAAACATTCCAGTACCTGCAAAATATTTGAGAGTTCAGATTTTTTTTTTTTAAAGAGAATACCTCTCTCTTTGTGTTTTTTTTTTCATATGGCACTAAAGGATGTTGAAGGACACTTCATGCCAGAACAGACATGGCTTGAAAGAAATTAAATTTGTGTGTGTGTGTGTGTGTGTGTGTGTGTGTGCTCGTGCGCGCGCGCGCATCCACACAGTCGATATTGCATGCAGTTTTTATGAGTTATCTCTAATGTATGTTTTTCCAACTTACAGTACATTGATCTCTGTATAATGAGATTTAGAAACATGCATGGAAATTACATCAGCACTGAGACTGATTGGTACTTGTTACCATAGCAACCGACCTGATATTGATCTGAAATACAGATGTTTCACTTAAAAACTATGCATCATAAAAGTGGGCAACCAAAGGGCAAGTCTAACTGGTGAGGAGCTCTCTTATCTCCTGTGCCATTAACTTGTGTAGAAAGTGCACAACCCATCAGACTCAACTGACAAAGAATGTGGAATGAAATTTATCAGTGACTCAGGCCAACGATGAGAACTATGCAGACTCAACCATTTAAAGTTTATGCTTATTCCACCTTTTTTTTTTTTATGTGTTAGTTGTTAGGATCCTCATTGCTGCTCCAATTATGAGAACCATGTAGACTAAAACATAAATTATTCCATGTTTTTTGACTTTATAGTCTAAAGGGCCCTTACATAGTGCACCGTTGACTATATGGTTAATTTGTTACTTATAGGATAGTCAGGAGGCCAGGATTAAAGGAAATATCCACCCTAAAACTATTTCATCTTGCAGTCAAGGTGCAAGACTTTATTTCCACTGGTGCCATTTTGCATCAAATGTAGAAGAAGCAGAGATCTTCTTCACCAACAGCAGCCTCAACTGACCACAATAAAAGCAGCTATAACACTTGTATCTCTGAGGATGTGTTGCAGGTAGTGTTGCAAATACAACACCCTCTGATCATCTTTTGTTCATTTTACAACAACCAACACACCTCCTCTTCACTCCCCAAAAGCTAAATTACGCTAATGCTCTCCAGCTACTCATATATATCACAGAAAAGCTCTTCTCAAGTGGCTGTAGAAAGGCATTCTAAGAAATATGTCGAAAATTGAGTCCATTTTTTTTAACAACCAAGATGCCCAACCAAGAGCAACTTGATTGAAATGTTGTTTGTCCCAAAACAGAACTGATCTTCTAAACAGAGCCGGCCTTTGGTGACAAGTCAGGCTCGGTGGGAGGAGGAGACCCCCGGGTGCCTTCATTCTTTCAGCCTAAATCCCTTCCTTCTCTTGTGAGCTAACAGCATGATAATGAGGCGGCGGCAGATGCTCGCGTGCCTTTACAATCCTCTCGACCCCTGACGCACGCCGAGGCTCTCCTTCTGCCATGGTCTGCAATGAAGAGAGAGAGAGAGAGAGAGAGAGAGAGAGATCTTCCATATCTAAACACAGGGATCATTAGAATTAACTAAATGAAACATTTGAACGGAATTCTTGTTGAATGTTAACTTGTTATAATCGGGCTGTTAATGCTGATTGCCTTTTTATTGATTCTTTTGCCTCAGTTATGGTTTGATAGGCCTACTATAATGCTTTGGCAATACAGAATCTCTCTTCCTTCATAATAATGAAGCACAATTGAAGTGAAAAATGACTGAGATTGAGACAGAGCTGCAGACAGGCATAGAAATAGAGAGAGAGAGAGACATAGACAGAGCGAGAGCAAATAACTTTCTCCGTCATGGTAAACGCGCACGCATCAACACCCACCCATCACACACACACACACACACACACACACACACACACACATATACATCTCT
>OMKZ01038030.1:1851-12401 GCA_900302535.1 Neoniphon sammara | reverse complement strand
TGTTCCCATCCTGTAAGCTGCTGGAGTTGTGAATTTCTCTTGGAGATGAATAAAGTATCTATCTATCTATCTATCTATCTATCTATCTGTCTCTGTCAAATAAAGCAGAAATACCAAAAAAATAATCTTTTAAAAAAATGCATAAACACTATTTCAAAAAAACAAAATGACTCAAAGATTCTCAGTCAACTGAGGGGGCTTGTGATAGATGATTCGACATGTTGGCTTTCGGAGAGGTGATGGGTGTACAGGAGACCCAGAGAAGGGCCTATCTGCCAGGTGAGCCATCCCACCACTGAGTCACCCAGCCTGGGTAGACGCGCTGCCTCTTCAGCCTGTCTCTCACTCAGCCCCTGGTTCTTATCAGCGCCCGCCAGCTGCCAAAGGCTGAACGCGTGCTTTCAGCCCCGAGCTCACTCACCTGCATGTGTGGTGTCTATATGAAAGAGCAGGAGGAAATAGGAAGTGGCAAAAAAAAAAAGAGAGAGAAACAGACAGGGTGGGAGTGGGTTTTCGCGTGCACATGTGTGTTTGTTTGAATGTCGCTCAAGCTTCACACGGAAAAGGTTGAAACAGCGTGACTGCCAGAAATTACACACGGCATTTTGCTCGTGTCTCTTTCCCCACTCCCACGTCGTGTCGATCCTACAGCGGAGGTCTATTGCTCCTTCTGTGAAAACACCACTTTTTAAGAGGCGGGTAGGATTACTCACTTCTTTTTTCCTTTCTTTGCATTTACTTCTTCCTGTGATGATAATTAAATTAATCCTGAAAGGGTGTCAAACATGAAGAGAGGGTGTTGAATATTCCATGAGAGTCAGAAGACATGAATTCAAGGCTCATTTTAGGATTCGGCTCACAGCGCTGGAATAAACAGAACATCAGGTCCTAAATGGATTGTCCGTGTTTTAAAGAAGCCTAAAGGAAGTGATGTACCCTGAACTGGTTTATACAGTCCATCAAAATGATACTTACACCAGGGTTTAGTGGTTAGGGTAGTGGAAGTTTGCAACAGTGCAATTTTTACTGCTGATATATCAATTTAAATTAGTGCTTTGAGATTTTGTTGGCAGTATGACTTTAAAGTTTTGGATGGACCCACTTTCAGTGATGGAGAAGGAAACAATGACAGTAAATGTGATTGAGACATATTTTAGTTTGACCACTGGCATTCATTTAATCCCCAAATGACTGAACGAGCAAAGGCCGGTGACAAAGATGAAAGAAAGGAAGACAAAACGGGAATAACATGAGGGCAAACGGGGGGAAACAGAGTTAGAGGAAGAAAAGGAATGTTAGAAAGAATGGAGAAATGAAAGGAAGTAAAGGTAAATATGAGGAAATGGGGCTGAGAGGTAGAGATACAGTAGGGCTGGCTAAAAAAGGGTAGTAGTAAGAAAGGAGCAGGAATGACCACCATGGGACAGGGTGATAAAAAAAAGGGCATAAAGCTAGTAAAGAGTGAGAAAAGGGTTATGGGAAAATGAGCGCAAATTCTGAGAAAATAACAGGCAGAGGATGGTGGGGCGGAATGTCCCAAAACTGAGAGGGCACAGAAAAATAGGAAAATGGAGGTGCAGAAAGATTGTAGAGGGTGAGAAAATTGAGTGGTAGATTGATGGTGAAGGGTGAGAAAACACTGAGAAAGTTGCTTGTGATTATTCAATTAAATGGGTGCAATCAATAATGAGCTGTTTAATGATTATGTGCTCAATATGCTGATCAATACTGTCTGGGAGCTGACCTCTGACAGTAGACACACACATGCACACACACACACACACACATGTACGTGGATTTAAACACTAATGCATGCACATACACGCTCACATTGACACATGAACATGCACACATTAACGCACTCTTTCATGTGAGCAGCACGCGGTGCACTCTAACCTTCAAAAATGCACACAAGATGAGATCAATGTTAACATCAATGTTCCAGGTGACTGGAGGCCACGGCTTTCACTTCGTCACTCGCCCCCCCAGAGATCTCTGTTTATGTGAACCCTGTGCGGTTAAGCCCCTTTTGTAAGAGAACAGTCACTTGATTACAGCAGCGCAGTCACACAGTAAATACGCTGGATCTGCCTCCGGGGTGCAGCCTTGAAAATGTAAACAACATCATCTCTTTGAAGGCTTATATCACGAGGCTTTTCATTTGTGTTCATTTCCAGGATTCTGTACAAGAGTACAAGAGTGCATGATGCCATTTGTGGCTTAAAGGTAGAAATAAAGCAGAAGAAAGGAGGAAGGAGAAGTGTGCTTGACTGAGTGTCCACCAGTTCAAATCCCTTAACCAGCTGGGAATATCTGGGTGGGGAAATTGAATGAGAAACACTCTCTGTTCCATCAAAATGTAACCTTTGGGTGCCCTTGAGGGAGGTACTTACACCTGAGTTGCACCAGCGGGGCTGCTCAGTGGCCAACAGTAGAAGACTGGCAGCTCCCTGCTGCGGATGACTTTACCTGGAGGGATCTGAAACAGTAGTGAAAAGACATGGGAAGGAGCATTTGTGCTTATCACCAGCTTTCCCTGGATAAATAAAGGTTCTAATAAATACAAGACAGGCTTTCTGACCCTGGTGTCCACCTTTGGTTGCACTCACAAAACCTGTGTGCGCACTGTTGACAAATCAGAACTGTCACTTTTTATGCATTCAGTGCCATTAAGCGCCACCGTAAACCTGCAGTTAATCAGGGGCATAGACGGCTGCAGATACTACGACAGTGCCATAATTTCAAAACTGCATTAGGAGGGAGACGGATGAGGCATAGCAGGCTATATCCCAGGCTCCCACCTATTACTACTTCCTGGTCTTGCAGGGCTAGACATAGCTTTCCCTGAGAATGTTCTCTGAGAACTACGTTTCAGGATGTTCACATTGACAGGGCGTTGTGGATGCCAGCAACATCAACCAACAACTGATGCTGATTGGCTGTCCTCCAAGAACCTGCCTACTTAAGAAATAAATTTAGCTAGCCAGCAAGCTAAAGTTAGCTATCTAGCTAATATCAGCTTATAAATTGATGTTTTGTTAAAATAAACTAATAAATGAATAAATAAATAAATAAAAGATTTGAACATTTGAAATGTTTCATTGTTCCACATAAGCCAAAATTTCCACAGAGGAAATTCAGATTTCAGATTTATGCAGATAACTTGGTGAGATTACCTTTCTGACAGCAAGTGAACTGTTCCTTAGTTCACTTGGAACCAATCTGAGACCACCTCTTTCAAGCAGACTCAGGTTTGAATATTTGGTGCGCACCAGGGTTCAGTCAACCAGACTAAACAAGGTAGGTGTTAAAGCAACCAAAGTCACCACTTTATGTATTTCCAGTAGGGGTGCAAATGTGTAGCTTATTTCTAATCGAATACACGTGCCAATCCCCCAGCAACCCATACCTTATATTTATGGCTTGTTTGGCCTGCTGTCCCCATTGTTGGAATAAAACTGAACATCATGAAACATCATGACTCATTTTGTCTGTCAGTTTACTTGGGAGATTTTGGCAAGAAACTACTGGCTGCCAAAAACCGACAGCACTCGATTTCACAGTCAGCTACAGGAAAAGTTAACATTAGTTAGCATTAGATCAATACAGTCATTGAGAGGCGATCAGCTGAAAACTGAACAGCTTTATAAGGCAGCAACTTCTCTCCAGCACAGATTAAAAGCCCTCACATCTGTGCTGGACACAAACACACTGGACCCCGAGGTAAGCAAGTTATAGTAGGGTAAGTGTTGATTATGTTGACCGATTAGTAGGCGTGTTTTCTTTTTATGATCATGAAGGCTGTATGTGCATTCATGTTAGTTGCAGTGGACTTTTGGCATCAGTTGAGGGGGAAGTGTCTAAAAACGATCTTCAATTCGAATTTTTTGTAAACGTTTATGGTCTGCTTAACGAGTACTCGTTTACTCGACCACACGTTTGCACCCCAAATTTCCAGAAGGCTGAGATGGACCTATGGGTGCTAACTCGCTGGGTGTTTGGTTAGTCTTATGGATTTTCACTGAGCTTCAAAGGAGGAAACTCACAGGACAGAGGCGAGAGTTGCACAGCGCCTTCAGGCGATGTATCAAACATTCAGTTCAATCACATCATTTTGACAGAAAGGATGTGACAGCTACATTGTTTGCTCATGTAAGTCATTTGTGTGAACCTTTCAGTAAGGCAAGATTATTGCAAGTTAAAACAGGCTGTGAAAGTCACAAAAAGTTTATTTTTCTCCATGTGTAACTCAGTTCCTCAAGTCACTGTGTGAAAGCCCAAACAGGGCTCATGAATTATGGAGTGCTGTTCTACTTGAGGAGAAATAGAAAATATATTTTAATCAAACTTTCCCTCAACTTTATTAACTTGATTGATGACTGCAGTGCCTCATTGGAAAATGTTATTTCAGGCAGGGCAACACTTGCAAAATGACATTTTGGGGAGGAAAAAGAAATCATTAACTGAACACCTTTATTAAATATATCTCACATGAGGCGTCCTGGTGGCTCAGTGATCTGAGGCACAGACCATATAAATGCCACATCCTGGTTTTGAATCTTTCTCAGGACTTTTGTGGCATGCCATCTCTCTTTCAATACTAATACTCAATACTAAAGACTATAAAATGATCACAATACAGCTATTTGTTTCATGTTTGTGCCATCAAGCAGTTCATCCTGTGAGGTGTCATTCCAGTGGTGCACGTCTAGTTTGGGACAGTCAAAAGCGGTGAGATACATGCTTTTGAATACTGTGCACAGCCATATAAAATGCAGATCTGATGTGCGGGTCATCTAATCAAATGACTTTCAGCTTTTGAAGATGTTGAACAAACTATCCCAAAAGTCCCATTATTGTGTGCAAGATGTAATCCTGACTTCGATTAGCTGCAGTAACAATAATCACAATATCTTTGAAAAGCATGTTCCAAATAGAATCCTGGAGACATGATATCAACCCCCCATCACGGACAAACTGCCTGTTTTCTGTTGTTTTCCTGCACCATCTTTCTCACCTTCTCTCACTAAAGGAGGTACTTAGCATGTGTAGCGTGTAAGTAGTGCGGTGAAGTGTTGTGATTCTGTATTCAATTAGCCATGCCTGCCTGGGAACAAGTGAACCACCCCAGCCTTAATCTGTCCATCCAGAGAGAGAGAGAGAGGAGAGAGAAAGAGAGAGAGAGAGAGAGAGAGAGAGAGACCAAGGTTGAAGGTTAATTAACAAGTCTTCAATCTTGTATACATTTTTATCTCGTCTGTGTTATCTTATCGCTCACTTTCTTTATCATCCATCCAAACTTCTCCCCTCATCTTTCTCTCCCGACTCGACAATCTCCGTGAGCAGGCACGACTGCATCAGTGTGTGTGCGTGTGTGTGGCCGCACACGGCTAACAGATAACTTGTCTAAATCACCATTCTTTGTGATTAATTGCACTGCAGCCCTGCTCATTCCTTATAGCAAACACAATGCCGCCTCTGTTTACCTCTTTCGCCCCTCTCCTTCTCCCTCTCCCTTCGCATCTCTCTCGTTTCGCTTGCAGCTATCTCTCCTTGTCTTTTCTCTCTCTCTCAGCTTCTCCGTGTCCTTCTCTTCCTCTTTGAGTGCCCCTCTCTCTCTCTCTCTCTTTTCTCTCTTTCCTCCCGCTTCCCTCTGTTTCTAACTCTCTCCACTTCTTTCTCTCTCTCCATATATTTTGTTTTTCTCACGTTACTGATGATTCATTATGAGATTCAGCCTCATTAATTCACACATTTCACCCTTCATCATACTAGTCTGTTAAATCACATTGTCAGGGGGAAATCTATTACTCACAGACAAAAACAAGAAAGCAAAACCGAGAAACAAAATATTGGTCTCACATAAAGACACAATGCACCATCCATTGAACAAGCAACAGCCTGACAGGGGCTTTGTGCGTGCATGTGTGATGACACCTAATAGGTTTGATAATCAGCAATATGTTTGTTAATCTAATGGAATTTTAAATATGAACACATACATATAAACACACAGAGACATACATACAGCCACGCACCCACACACACACACACACAGAAAAAGGAAGAGCAGTGTGACTCATATAGGAGATTAGGTTCTGTCTCATTTGCTATAGCTGGAAGAAAAATTGTCCCTTGGATCCTCCTACACCGGTAGATATCATCAATCTGTGATATTCAGTACATTCCAGGAGTTATTTTGTGATGAAGTGTTGCGATTTACTGTTTTGACTTTTCCTCGACCTGCTTCATGTGCTTCTACTTCACTTAGCAATGTATGTCTACAAAATCCCAGAGGAGGGGAGCAAAGTCTTTGCAATCAGGGTTTAATTTTTAGGTGGACAGAACGATAATGTTAGTCTATAAAGCAAGAGTTTTCCAGTTGAGAAAAAGTGAAAGCTGCATCCAGTGGCGGTACTAGCTTGGTTGAGTCATGCACCAACTAAAAACTACAGTATTTTAAAGAAATATTCCAACATTTTGGGCAAAATATCCTTTTTCCAACTTACCCAGACTGATACAAGGTGTTTGATACCATTTTCACCTCTGTAGGTCCACTGCTTCAGTCCCAATGGTTAGCATTTCATGTTAGCTTAGCATAAAGACTTGAAGTCTACAGGAGTCATTAGCCTTGCTCTGCCAAGCTGAAAAAATAAACCTTACAGCAACTCCGAAGCTATCTTATTCACACAGTGTATTGTGTATTTGAAAAACACATCTTGAGGGGAAAAATTTAAAAAATCCAAGACGTGTATTTCTTCACCGTGTAACACATGGTAAATAAGATAGCTTCAGAGTTGCTGTAAGGCTGTTGTTTTTTTTCACTTGATGGAGGTGGAGATTAGGGCAGAAAGCAACATGGCAGTGAAAAAATAAACCTTACAGCAACTCTGAAGCTGTCTTATTTACTCAATGTATCGTGTATTTGAAATACTCATTTTATTTTTTTAAACAAGGGTTGTTTTTGGAGGTAGGAACTACAACCACTGAACATCTGTGTCCATTGGTTATAGTTCCTACCATCTAACTTCTGTATTTCATTAACATGTGACACACATAATACATTGTGTAAATAAGACAGCCTCTGAGTTGCTGTAAGGTTTATTTTTTCACTTTGACAGAGCTAGGTTAATGACTCCTGTAGACTTCAAGTCTTTATGGTAAGCTAACAGGAAATGCTACCTATAGGAACTGAATCTGTGGTCGTACAGAGGTGAAAATGGTATAGCATCTTGTCTCAGTCTGGGTAAGTTGGAAAAAGGGTATTTTGCCCAAAATGTTGGAGGATTACTTTAGCGTGCAAATTGCATATTTTTATTGGTTAGGCTAGCATGACAATAGTCCATAGTATATTTTATGTAAATGGGGTTAGCAAACCCCAACACAAACCTGTTCTCCAAATTTGAAGTGAGCAGAAGATGACTTGACGCTGCCATCATGTGACCTAGGTCACATGAAGCCACGTAACACATTAACAAGCTTCATAGCTGGGCACAAGACTTGAAATCTGTTGGCCGTGACAAAATTATGTCAAAATTAGGCTGAATTTGTACAGTCTGACCCTAGTAGCTTCTCTTGTGGCAGTGCATTTTGGTCCATTGAGGCTACTGTGGATGCCTCTGCCTCTTCTACAATAGATTTCTCCCTGTGTCTACATGTAGCCAGTTAACAGAGGGAAAAAAGAAAAGACATCACTAAACAACAGCATGGGCTCAGAAATGAACATTAGCTTCATAACTGTTACAGTGTTAAAGTGTTTTAGGGTGGATTTTTCCTCAGGAGAACAGTTTTGGTTGTATCAATAAGAAGCACACCTCTAATCTCATTAACTGTCCTCAGCGATCCCTCTTTTTCTTTGTCGTCTCCTTCCATATAGTCCTCATCGGGACATGCGTCGGGGTACGGCTGAGGCAGTGCAGTCTCACAGTCACGCCTCCACTGCCACGCTGCCAGGACACACACAAACCAAGGCTCTGGTGTTGCCATCGCTCCCCAAAACCACGGCTTTCTCTCCAATACGCCATCTGTTTAGTCTGGGCGAAAAAAATTGTCGCAGTCTTAAAAACATCAGTCAGTGTTTCAAAAAAACAGATGATAGTATCCACAAACAAACAAACCAAAAAAAACCTCTTTAGCAGGCAAATGTATTCAGAACTGCAACAGAAACTTGTGTGCTTTACACTCACGCCAGCAACCGCTTTGGTGTTTCAGATGGTGGAGGGAATAATGATTGGATCGCTTACAAAATGGAAACGCTGTGCACATGTGCGATTTGTGACTGCAGATAATGATCGGGGCTTTTCAATTATTTTTGCAGATCATGCTTTCTCCTCTTGATGCTTCTGAACCTCGGGCAGTTTCTTTGCCACAGACACACACACACACACCTAGACACACACCCATTCCCCTCATCCATCCTTCCCTTTTAGCCTCCGCATCCCTAGAAGTCCAATATATATTCTGTGCTGTCAGCTCTACATTATGTATGCCTCTTTACCAGGTGCTTTCGCAGATAACCGGGCCTTGTGTAGTATCTCATGGTCACATACCTCCCTAACTTACCCTCTTCCATCCCTGGGTCGCTCCCTCTCTCTCTCTCCCTCTCTGTACTATACCTGCTCTGTTCTATTAATCTCTTTGGCTAGTGGCGCACTCTTCTAGCCCTCTTGGTCCTGCTTCGCTTGCTCTTTCCTCTCCTTTCATTACACTTTCCATCTCGATATTTCCCACGGAAAGACCGAAATTTCCCGAGGAAATTTGTGTGGTCATGGTACTGATATTTTGTCCGCATACCACTTTGCAGGGTTAGCACCAGCTGAGTTTACACTACTGATACAATTACATCATCGCTTTAAGCATCATGTTGGGAAGATAGTCAGTTACAATATACAAATGATAATTTAACCTCTGCAACTCGGCTGCTCCCACCTGCAAATACTGTGTTTGTTCAAACCCACAGAACTTTCTTTGGAATTCTAGTGGAGATCCAAAGGTTTCCAAAAATACCAAACATGCCCTGCTGGATTCCAGGGAAATGTGTATAAAATGATGCAGAAGACATGTTGATATTTTCTATTTGATGTAATGCTGCAGCCGTAAAACAATGGCATCTTGGCTTTGAATATTTCACTCAATTTAAGCCTGATAGAGCTTCAATGAAGCTGCAACCAGCAGATACACAATGTGTGACATTGTGACATTGTCCAATATTAAAAAAAAAAAAGTTTTATTCTAACTTTGAAGCTACTCAAGGTGAAATTTAGTTAGAATTCAAGGCGTTAAACTTTTCTTGGGATCTAAATCAAGCACAGCTGAAGGCATACTGAAATACATGAAGAGTTCTATGCATATATTTTTTGGGAAAAAACGCAGTTTGCCATGCAGTATCTCTAACTTATGCAGGATCCAGATGGTAAAATGCTTCCACTTTGTCAACTGCTTAAGCATGCAATGTGTGAAAAGTGCAGTAATACATTTCAAATGGGTGGTATCGCATCGATCACTTCTTTAAAGAGGACGGGACACTTTATTTCTATCTCATTTTGGAATGAATGAAATGTGTGAGCTCTTTACAGTATAGCCTGATGTGTATGTGAAATGTATCACACTTGAAATGTATTAATTAATTTATTTATTTATTTGGCGTCATGCAAATAAAAGTCAAGATCCTCACGTTTATATTTCAGCAAAAGTATAAAGAAAATCATTTTATCTCATTTTCTCTCCTGCCAATTAAACGCCTCATTTTGTGCTTTAGAAAATTACAGCATGATGAAAGTGAATGAGTGAATGAATGAACGAGAGCAAATCTGTTTTTAATCTCATAGCCGCATGCTTCCCTTAATTTTCCCTCTGCCGTTGCATCCCTCCCTCTCTTCTCTTCCAACCTGGTGCTTTGGGAGATAACTAACCTTCTGTGGCCTGCCTTCATATCATGGCCAAGCACCTCTCATTTTTCCCTTCACCGTCTCTTTTCCCTCACTTTCAGCTTCTTCTTCTTTTTTTTCATTCCTCCCTGACTCGCTTCTCTCTCCCTCCCTTCCTCCCTGCTCCCTCCAGGCTTCTCTCTCCTCCCTTTTCCCCCCTTACTCCCTCACTTTCTTTCCTCTCCCTCTCTTCTCATATCTCTGCATTTCTTCTCTCTCTCTCTCCCTCTCTCTCTTTCCACCTCTTTTTCTCTCTTCCCCCCCTCCTCCGCCCATTCCTCGCCTCGTGGCTTTCTCCTGTGTTTTAGCAGTAATGGTGATGGTATATATTTCATCTGACAAAGCAAAGCGTTTGTAGCAGCGCTCTGCTTACCATATCAAAGGCTGCGATGGCACGATAAGGCTGCTTAGATTAAGCAGGGGATCTTTAAGGGAAGGAGAGAGAAAGTGTGTGTGTGTGTGTGTGTGTGTGTGTGTGTGTGCGCGCTTGTGCTCATTTGAGAAATTAAGGAGTAGTTTTGAAGAATGTGTGGGTAACTATTGCAGAGAAGTTACTTATGAGTCATTAAATAGGATTTAGAGTGTGTGTGTGTGTGTGTGTGAGAGAGAGAGAGAGAGAGAAAG